>VYZS01046217.1:100736-112643 GCA_013400695.1 Neodrepanis coruscans
GGCCGGGCCGTTCATCCAGCACGGCCGCCCCCGGCTCGGTCGCCCTTCCCTGCCCTTCCCTTCGCTTCCCAGGCGCTGCAGGCGGTCGGTCACACACTTCGTCCTCGCTGCCGCAGCCGGGCGGGGCGGGGCGCAGGAGCCGGAGCCGGAGCCGCAGCCGCGTCCCCGGCGGCATCGCCCGCACCCCCGCCCCGGCCAGGTGGGAGCGCGGCTGCCGCTGCCCCTCCCGGACTGCGCACCCATTTACCGTGGCGCCCCAAACCCAAAAGCTGGGGGCCTCCGCACCTCGCGCTGCAGCGTACCTGCACCCGCACCCCGGTCCTGCCGCTCCCCGGCCTCCGGGGGCTGCTGCCGCCGCGGGAGCGCGGTGCCCACAGTCCGGTGCTGGCGGAGACCCCCCGATTCGGATCCCCCTCCGGCTCCCTGCCGGCCGGCGCGGCTCCGTTTGGCTGGACAAGGGGCTCCGCGGCCGCTGTTCTGTGCTGTGCGGGGCTGGGGTCTGCTGTGCGGGGCTGAGCCGTGCGGGGCTGGGCTGGGATGTGCTGTGCAGTGCGGAGCTGGGCTGGGCTGTGCACCCCGGCACACGTGGCGTCTGTCACCTTCGGCCGCTCATCTCCCTCCTGCCGCACGTGACGAGAGGCTCTTCACACTGTAATGCATTTTCTGCTGGGTGGAAATGCCGGCTCCAGATTTATTGCACCAGAGGAAATAATGTTTGTGTTATAGATAGCTGTGTCCCACCCATCATAAAAAAAATCAAATCAAATCAAACCAACCAAACAAAAAACCACAAACCTTTCAGGTCACAGAACTGTAGTTATGAAGGGCAGCTAGTGGTACAGTGAACTGAGTGGAATGACAGACATGCCGAAGTCACTCCACTTACACACAATTAAGCTATTAAAGTTATTAACTAGACTTCAAAGAAAACGGTCTCTTTCCCTGGGTCTGGACCAGTTCCACTGTACTTTGGAAATGATCCCTTTGGCACTGCTGCCTGACAAGAGGATAAAGCCCAGGTTATAACTGTGTCCTGTCTTCAGCTGCCTTATTCATACTGCAAGTACCCGTGTGTACTGGTACAAAAAGAGGAGGTAAAATTAGGCCAAACNTCGAAAAAACACTTCTGGACGTCCCGGTGGGTTTGAGGCCCGTTCCAGACAGACACAGCGCCCAGCCCGTGCTCCCCACAACCCGCGCCGGGCCGGGGGCTCCGCAGCCGGGGGTTTCAGGACAGCCTAGGCCGGGCCGTTCATCCAGCACGGCCGCCCCCGGCTCGGTCGCCCTTCCCTGCCCTTCCCTTCGCTTCCCAGGCGCTGCAGGCGGTCGGTCACACACTTCGTCCTCGCTGCCGCAGCCGGGCGGGGCGGGGCGCAGGAGCCGGAGCCGGAGCCGCAGCCGCGTCCCCGGCGGCATCGCCCGCACCCCCGCCCCGGCCAGGTGGGAGCGCGGCTGCCGCTGCCCCTCCCGGACTGCGCACCCATTTACCGTGGCGCCCCAAACCCAAAAGCTGGGGGCCTCCGCACCTCGCGCTGCAGCGTACCTGCACCCGCACCCCGGTCCTGCCGCTCCCCGGCCTCCGGGGGCTGCTGCCGCCGCGGGAGCGCGGTGCCCACAGTCCGGTGCTGGCGGAGACCCCCCGATTCGGATCCCCCTCCGGCTCCCTGCCGGCCGGCGCGGCTCCGTTTGGCTGGACAAGGGGCTCCGCGGCCGCTGTTCTGTGCTGTGCGGGGCTGGGCTGTGCTGTGCGGGGCTGAGCCGTGCGGGGCTGGGCTGGGATGTGCTGTGCAGTGCGGAGCTGGGCTGGGCTGTGCACCCCGGCACACGTGGCGTCTGTCACCTTCGGCCGCTCATCTCCCTCCTGCCGCACGTGACGAGAGGCTCTTCACACTGTAATGCATTTTCTGCTGGGTGGAAATGCCGGCTCCAGATTTATTGCACCAGAGGAAATAATGTTTGTGTTATAGATAGCTGTGTCCCACCCATCATAAAAAAAATCAAATCAAATCAAACCAACCAAACAAAAAACCACAAACCTTTCAGGTCACAGAACTGTAGTTATGAAGGGCAGCTAGTGGTACAGTGAACTGAGTGGAATGACAGACATGCCGAAGTCACTCCACTTACACACAATTAAGCTATTAAAGTTATTAACTAGACTTCAGAGAAAACGGTCTCTTTCCCTGGGTCTGGACCAGTTCCACTGTACTTTGGAAATGATCCCTTTGGCACTGCTGCCTGACAAGAGGATAAAGCCCAGGTTATAACTGTGTCCTGTCTTCAGCTGCCTTATTCATACTGCAAGTACCCGTGTGTACTGGTACAAAAAGAGGAGGTAAAATTAGGCCAAACCAAGGACAGTAGCAGGCATTTTAAGAGTGGGAACTTTCTGGCTGTACAGATTGAGACTGAAGACAACAAGGAACCCTCCTGCCCACCATAAGAAGGGTGGATGGACCTCGGAGTGACACCAAAGACCAGCACTGCATGGTTCACACAGAAAGATACTCCAGGGCTCCCGTGTTTTACATTGCATCAAAGCAAATTAAATTATTTTTCCTCATCAAAATTTTAAAAGATGCAGAATACGAATCTTCATATTAACAAATCGGATGGAATCACCTAAACCGTTATGCCAGCTGGAGAGAGCCCAGCTCTGCCCGGCAGATGATGCCGAGGAGATGCCGGGGCGGGGGATCCGCAGGAGCTTCCGCGGGCTGCCGCCTACAGCCCCCATCACGCCCCGCGCCCAAAGGTTACCGCGGGCGGCGCTTCCCCCGCGCACAGCATGCTGGGATAGGTAGTTTGCCGCGTCCCTGCGGCCCGTCCCGCGGGGGCGGGCTTGAAGCGCAGAGCGCTGATTGGCCTGTCCGAGCTGTCAATCATGGCGGGCCCGTCGCCATGACAACTGCGCGGCGCCAGAGACGCGCGGGACCCGCGGGCGCGCAGGTTGGAACGGAGGGGAGGAAGGGGTTGGGATCCGGCAGCGCTGGTGGAAGCGGGTGAAAGATGCCCGGCTTGAGAACAAGGGCTGAGGGCGGGCAGGGCCGCGGGGACACCCGGGCTGAAAACACCCCCTCAGCCTCTCCGTGCTGCCCAAACCCGACACGATCCCACCCCCGCGCCCGCCTCCATCCATGGCCTTGTTCCAGCCTCTCCGCTCTCACATTTTGAAGACGAGATGATTCTTACCTTTGCTTTTAAAAAAATACACCAACAAAGCCTTATCTAGTGCAAATCTTTACCGTATGAGGTTTCTGATTCGAAAGTCATGACAAGGCAACATGTTTGCTGTGTTTGGGCATGTTGTGACAGTTTCAACATCACACTTAGTAACTTTTGAAGAGCCAACCAAATTGTTACAAAATCTTAATAACCTAGAGCAGCTTTACTGGCTTATGCCAGAAGTTCTGTCTGGGCAAGATGATAGTAAAGACATGTTTCCACTCTCTTTTCTTGGATTTATGGTTTCATCTCTATGGCCATTTTTGGTAGCCCTCAATTTTTCATCTGTCAGTTTGCCCTATTACTTTTTGAAAGGGCATGCTTCTGGCAGCTGTCCTGTCACAGGCAGTATATTCCATCATTCAGCCACCTATTGTGCAATGAAATACTTCTACTGTGTTTGTGTTTGTTTCCAGGCTGTCCCTCGGCAAGGCCGTGTGTTGCCAGCAGAAATTATCCCCTGGGCACTTTCTCCGTGTCTGTTGTGATTTGCTGACTTCTATCATAACTTCTTAAAAAGAATCCTGTTTTTTTTCCTACTACAAAACGTGTTCTATGTCTCCAGTCATCCATGTTATACCTTCTCCAATTTTATTCTATTTCTGTTTGAGTGGAAGAAAGGAAAGAACTAGAATTAGCCAATGTTCTAATGAATTTTCCATTTTGTTCTGTATGCCTTTCTTATTAAGTCTTAACCTAATTTTATATGTATTGTACTTAATGTCCCAGATACTGCAACTGCAGCTACTGGTTTCTATCAAATAACAAAATCAACACCTGGTTCAATAAGCCTAATTGAATGAAAAGTTTTATGTGTGAAATCAGGTACATCTAATGATTTGTCAGTTGCCAAAATTTTGGCTTTTCTCCCTACAACTTACAGGATGAGGTTGTGTCCAAATATGCACATGCATTATTAATAATGCAAACTTTAGGTGTTTGTAGTATTTGCTCTTTGTGTAGAGTAAAGTAGAATAAATTTAATTAATGGGAACACTATATCTGAATTTCTGAAGAAACAAAGTCATTATCAAGATGGTATTTTTAGCTAGTTCCTTAATATTTACTGACAGAAATGTAATTTTTAGCTTGGTGGTGACCCAACAACAAAAACAGCAAGTGGTACATGTTTTTGGTCATTTCCTTGTAGTGCTTTTGTAAAATGGACGTGCATTCAATTCTTCTGTCATTCCAAATTATAGTACATTACAGTCCTAAATTAGTAATGCACACAAACTTGACCTTAAATCATCCAATTAGGCAACTAATGAATCATTTTGTGTCCTCGAATCAGACAGCATCTTTGTAGTACTAATTGCTAATTAACTTTCCCCTTTTGCAGTACCTAGCAACTTCATGGATTTGTTTTATAACTGTAAATGTTTCAGTACATTAGATGATTAGGAGAACACTTTGATCTTATTTTTCTTTTAAGCCTAATGTTCAAGATATTACAGCCATCTGTAAATAAATTAGGCTATAAAATGTCAAACAAAGTTGTCAAATATTTACTCTAGTTTTACCACTTAAATAATGTAACAGTGTGTTTCACAGAAATACTGCTGAAAAATTAAACCTAGCATATTTAATGAAGTCTTATTATTTATTTTTTAAAAATGAAATATATGGCAATAGTTATGACAATTGGTTTTGCTCTTCTAAAATTTTCAAATTATGGTGATTTAAATGTTGTTTCCAACCTCTTCTCAATCATAGAATCATGAATTTATAACTCCATAATGGGATGGCATAATACATTTGCATGTTTCTGATCAAGTACATGTATTAGAGTCCTTTCTAAATAAGAAATACAGAAATATCCCTAAGAGGATAGATTAAAGAATTAACCACAGATTAAAGAATTAACTTTAAAAATTAATATTAATTTAATTAATATTTTCAGACAGTCCACTAATATAGACACTGATTTTTTTCATAGCTCTCTAGATAGGATTTGGTACTTTGTGTAAGAACTTAGTGAAAGGAAGCAAACCCCTGAAGTAAGAGGCAACTTCTGAAAATACTGGCTTTTAACTTACACGTTAGGAGTTCTGTTCCTTTATTTCTTTTCAGGAAGAGGAGGGGTGCAACAGGCTGCTCTTCAGTACCTCTTTTAAAACTGTCAGTTCATGTTGGTTTCCTGAAGGGAGCAGCTGGATGTTACCATATTCCTGTGTAAAAAGCAACTTTGCTTATATACTTTGAAAATGGCTGTGGGCCTGATTATGCTTCCAGAGAGGTTTCTGGAAGCTCTGCCTTCCCCTTCTCTGGAGGCCTTACATGTTTCCTGAAGACTGATAATCATGTGCCCACAGGATGGCAAATGAACAGAGGCGATATGGTATTAGGGGCATTGTGAAAGGAGATAGTTACTTTTGTGCTTTTCTATCTGCTTTCCAGCTGGGGAGGTCCTGTGCATCCAGAGGAAACCACAAACAGTCCCATAAGTCACTGAATTCATTTGGAACCCTTAAACAGAGGTACTTTTCATATTAGCATATGGAAATACATACAGCAGTCAGCAGTAGTGTTGTGTGTGCCTCTACACCTCATTCTTCCAGTGAAGGAGAAGGAACTGGTTACTGTGAGACAATTTTCAAAAGTTTTAATTGTTTTTATAGGCAAAATATTCCTGGAATCATTTGAAGAAAAAGGGATGTTTTTACTTGTAAGTTATTTTGCTAAATATAAGCGTATGACTTATCTCGGCCTTCTCAATGTTTCCTCCGTTCATGTGATTCAGGGTTTAGGATACTCAGAGGAACTCACTCAAAATTTCCAAACTAGTTTTGTTGCAGTGTATAGTTATGAAATGGTGAAGTAAGACATTGTGACTGGAATATACATGAAAAGATTCATATTGTCCTTCAAATAACTTCTAGAGCAGCTGGCCTCTCCTACTGTCCTGGAGGGCCTCTCTTATACAGAGGCATAAAGGTTCATTTCAAATTAGAGTAGTCACAGAATCCATTTATAAAATGGGTCACAGTTCTTCTATGTAAAATAGAAAAGGAATTGGATAAAAAAATAGCTTTGTGCTTTTTCTTTTTAAATAAGGAAAAATTAGTCTCCTTTAATCATCTGAATTGACGTGCACTCTAAGTTAGGTAGGCCTAAGTGTTTCAGAGCTATAAACTAAGCATATTGTTTGGTTTAGAGGCTCCTTTGAAGGATTATAACCATGAAAATATATAGAATATTACACAAATATATATTAACAGTGTTTCTAGTCCTGTATTTGACAAAAAGAATATAAGAATGAGGGCTGAAAAAACCCTGCTAAGTTTCTCCTTAGATTCATTGTATATGACTTGTGGGGGTTTTAACCTTCCAAAAACATACTCCCATGCAAGGCAAAAGTTTCAGAATTCTGGAACATTAATTTGTTTTTCATTGGTATTGTCATTGCTTTTTGGAAGAAGCAGGATATTAAATTTCTACAGTTCTTCAGGCAGATTAATGAAGGGATGCATTTGCCATAATAAGAGAGATTAAACAACAGAGATGCACTAACACGACATGGATGCAGCTTGTCACCTGTGATCTGCAAGATCCAGTATGATACAGAAAAGAGTCAGGCAATTTATAGAGTATACTTTTCTGTTTTCATGGAGTGAAAAAGCAAAATGCATAACAATAAAAATGCCAGATTCTGCTCTCATTAAAGTCAACAGCAAAACCCAGGCTATACAACCAGGCTATAAGCATGACCTGTATCTTGCTGTCAGTGGCCATCTCCAAACTAAAATTCAGATTAGAAGCTAAAATTTTATTACTTACTTCTGGAATATTTGAGAATTGTGTTACAAACAAGTAAAACACTGTTTCTCAGCCTTTGCAAATGCAAAGGCCACAGCATGTTTGTTTTAGCACTTACACTATTTGAGGCTGTTCATAAGGAAAATCAAGATACAGCATTTATTTATAAACTCACCTTTCCACCTTCAGTGTCTTGAGAGTAAATGTGCTGTTCATGTGCACAGACAGCTCCTTTAAGAAATCATCAGAAATAGTTACATTGTGCTACTGTTCTTAAAGATGCCTTCTCTTTCTGTGCTATTGGTGCATCTGCTTTTCTCTTGTTAGTGTTAAAGTAATAATAGCATCCAAACCGTGTGTGTGCTTTGTAGACATTTAAATAAATCTTCCTCTCCCAGTCAGTTAACAGTCTTAAAAAGTGTGAACACAGAAGAGGCAGAACACAAAGTGAAGCCCCATTGTCCTCGTCCCAGCTGAACGCCTTTGGCTGTTCAACAATAACACCAAAAATTTTTCAATACTTCCAACAGAATTTGGGCCATCCCAGTTCAGCTGTTCTGTCGGCTGCTACGCGAGTACCTCCCACACGATGGTGCTGTCCGGTCTGTACAGCGGGCAGGCTGAGCTGCATTTGCTTCTTGCCGTGGAACTGAGCCTTTCCAGCACTGCTATTCTAATCCTTTTTCTAGATACTGGGAAGAAGGAGAGTAAGTGAAACAGGAGTAGCCTACAATGCAGTATAGTCTCCATCTGTGTGGTTGTTACATGTAATTGCACTTACATCTTCTTTCAGAGCTACACTGAAAAATCAACTGGAAATAGAAATGCTTTATGCAGCTAAGTAGCGATTTACACTTAAGGGCATTGCAGCAAACATTTGTAACTGGTGTTGACCCATGCTCTTCCCACTGTAGCTCAGGTCCTTCGCTTTCTGTAAGGGAAACCCTCATTCTTAATCACACTGGACAAATGAAGTCGTTCCATCTATTACATATAATATAAAAGTACAGCTTATGATTTAAAATAAGGAAACATACCTTTAGCTGCATATGAGACTGTTACTATATTAATAAGATATATAAAGTCATTTTCACTCATACCTGGTGCATTCTATTTTCTATTTAAAATTATTGATGATATGTATCTTTCTCCAGAGAGGTCTGAAAAAAAATGTCAGAAGCTGTCCTATCCAGACAAGGTCCGAAAACCTCAGCAAAGAAACAGAAAGGTGGAAACAAAGCTAAGGAATCCTCAAAAGGAAAAGGAAAACATCTTGGTATGTAAAATATAGCAGTAATGAAACAAACAGCAATGTGGTCTCACATGACAGCTACCTTAAATATTTTGGCCCTGTACATTAAAAAAATTAGAATATGCAATTTTTTATAAATAACCGAGAGAGATACAATTACTGGATATAGTTTTGTAACCAACATATGGAACAATACTGATAACATGTAATTATATTTCAGGTAAAAAAGATGAAGTTGATCTTTCTATGGCTAGTATAGGTAAGTGTTATGATAACTGGGCTTTAAAGTAGTTCTGTAATACTCAAGAAGCTTCAGTGCTACTAATGTCAGGGCATAAAAAGGAAAGTTGGGTTTTTTTCTGAATGCGAAAAATTAGAAACTATGAAGAAATGCAGCTGTTGCAGTAGTGATTACAGTGACTCTGAGCAGCAGGCACTGCAGCAGGAAACAGGTATGGGTTTGTAGAAAAGGTTTTTATCTTGGGTTGAGAAGAGCTGGGATCAGGGAAATAAAAAGCATCACAACAGAATTATAGGGTACAAAATTTTTGCATTTAGTAATAGTTAAGCAAATGAAAGAAAAACATTATTTATTATTTTTTAATCTTTGATCTTTGTCAAATCATTATTAAATTTGGTGAGAAGATGATTTTAGCATATCACTTGTGGGTTTTAATTATAGATGCCAATAGATATTGATTAGCATCTTTTGTTTTTCAGGGGAAAATAATTATCATTTAAAAGTCCCAAGATATCAAGCATTTCTTTTGGTTTATGTGCAAGAAAAGTTCAGTTTTAAGCATGGCCATAATTAAGAGTTAAAAATATGTAATTATCTGAATGTAAATATTTTTTCTTAGACTCTAAATTATTTTCAATGGGTTTTTTATTTTTTATATTTCTGGTTGGATTTTTCTTCTGACTTAATTTGTGCAGTTATTGCTCAGACATAACTTAAATTGATGTCCACATAAAATTTCTGTACGGTTGACAGGAACAGCCCAAAGGGTTGTCTTATTAATTGGCTTGTACAATTTTTCTTGTTAGAAGATAAAACAATGTAACAAACAAGGAATACACAAAGATTTAAAGGAAATTTTAGATCACTTGTTTTCCTGCATAATCCTGTGAGCACATGGGTAGAAGTGAAAATTGCACTCTGATTAACATCACCAAAATGGCTAAGCTGCAGTTAATGAAAATGCACAAAAAGTGGTCCCTCAGATGATTAAAGTATTACTTTAAAAAAATGTATTTTCCATGTTCCAGGAGTTATTTAGTCAGTAAGAGAGAGTTGTACCTCCACCTACTGGCAAACAAGGTTAGAGCTGTAATAGCTAAACTACTGCTAGAAATCTGTTGGTACGAACAGGAAAATAACACTAGTGTAAGCAGACACTGTCTGTGCAGGACTTGAACAACTGCATGGTATCTCCTTAGCATAAGATCTGCAAACGTTCTTTGTTCCTGGTCCTTTGTGAAGTCCTCATAGCACTAAGAGCTGCTGACTGTACAATTTATTGTTAGAAAAACAATGTGAAGCCTATAATCAGATGTTTCACACTTTTTTTCTGGAAAAGAGCATCCAATAAAAGTGTTTATAATAGTAAAAATTCCAGTACCAGCTCCTTATATTATAGATTCTGTTAAAAATAGTATTTTGTAGTACAGGATTTTAGTTCTTTAGGCTAAAAGGTGTACATATTTTAATTCTGATCATCACTGTGTTTTTAACTTGGACTTATAGCAATACATCATTGAAGAAAATACTCTTAGACTATCTGCCTTACTCTGTTTCCTCTTGTAGTGATGTCTATTGTATTTTTTCTCAACTTCAATGCATGCTTACATTGTTTCATTTGACACTTTTTACATTTGACATTTTTACATCTCTTTATAAGTTTTGGTTTTTTTTAGCATTTGTGCACAAGGCTGTATACACAGTTCAGCATTTAAAAAGTAACATTATACAAACTTCTTGAATAAACAACTGTTACTCCTGATTAGGATTTTGGAGATCTGGTATTAGCAACAGTGAGTTTGGACCAGATGATTTTGGGGGTTTTCCCGATCAACATCCCCATAATTTTTTATTTTTTGGAAGCATCCACACAGAAATCCTGGAAATCTCCAAGATATCAAAAAGGAAAGTTATCCAATACTGATTACAGCTTTTGATGAAAGTGAAAAAATGGACTGTGTTCATATTACAGATTGTGTCTGCTACAAACGACTAGTGAACACTAAGTAATCCATATTTGGTGTAGAATGTACCAGAAACATCATGCATGTCATTCATTTTAGTGATGACTATAGCAGAGCAGATGCAGTGGAGTAGCAGCAACTGAAAGATTTCAAAGGATAAATGTCAGATTCATCAAACATTATGTATTATGCGATAGGATTATGCAGAGATTTAGCTTCCCAAATGATAGAGATCAAGGAGGATTTACCATTTTGTCAGTCCTTGTTGGCTTAGGTTAGAGATGACTTCTTAAAACATGCTGATACAGCTGGTCAGTATCACCACTTTAGGTATAACAATTTCTGTCTAAGGCGTACACAGAGGGAAAACCCCACAGGTGCTGGGAATTAAGATAAAATACTAAGTAACTAAACCAGGAAAAGAGGCTGAAACAAAGATGATAGAAAGTATCAATTATTATCACAATCACCAGCACCTAAAAATAGTGCATAGTATACATGTCCCTAAGTTTTTATAGTTTTCTGTTCACCAAAAAGATGAACATCTGCCGACCTCCCCAGGCAAAAGTATGATGACCTTCATGAAGAATGTTCTCAGTGCAGCAGCTGAGACACAGAGCGGTGCTGCAAAGGAGGATCCTTAGGCAGCAGTGTTCGCCTAGCTGGGCCCAGAGCGATCCTCATCGCAGCGGTAATGTCAGCTGGAAGACAGAAGGTGTCACATGAGAAAGACCAGCATTATGTTCATTACTTTACCTTTGTACAGCTGACACACACTTAAAAAGAAGCACTGAATATTATCTTCAGACTGAGTGTTTGCAAAGCACAGTTGGCGGAACACCTAAATGCACCCAGCTTCACTAAAACCAATGGAGATATATCAGTGCTAGAGCTAGGATAAGAAATACTTTGTTCTGAATTAATATGAATGAACATAACAGAGGTCATATGAGTAGAAAACAACAGCTATACATGTATTAGAAACCAATCCACTAATGACTTTTCACTGAAGTTCTTATTCACCTGTTGATTTGGGGGGGGAAGGAGAAACAACCAACCAAAAAAACCCCTCAGACCAGGAAAATCACATTCATTCAATAAAAATGTTGTGTATTTTTAGAGACTGATAAAATGTAATATAATTTATATTCCACAGCTTCCAAAATACCAAGAATGAATCTGAGAGATTGAAAGTCATTCTGTTAGAAACTGTAAAGGCATGGAGATATTAAAGCACATGTATATGTTTAAACAACATTCTGAAGTTATTAAGGATTTTGCTTTTTTTCATAGGCCACCCAGAAATCTTTCCTTTAGCTTTGACTACAAACACCCAAGAAATTTTTAATTGCCGAGTTGATGAAGACGTCACAGAAGAAAATTGTTTCAAGCTTATTGAGAAAGAGGACATCATTCAGGATCTGAAAACAAGAGCTAATGTTTCTGATTTCTTTCCTTTCAAAAAA
>VYZS01046221.1:0-19767 GCA_013400695.1 Neodrepanis coruscans
TCAGGCAGTGCTGCAGCCATGGGAGCTGAGTGGGCTGTGACAGGGTGGTGTGAGGTGAAGGCTCTTACTCTGTGTATTAAGAGAAGAGTCATGGAGAATTCAGCATTTTACATGCAGTGGGTTTTATCATTCAGCTCTCTCCATACTGAGGAATTTAACACTTCTTGTTTTTTCCAGGAAGTCTGCTCTGTGTGCTGGGGTTTGTTTCAGCCCTCACAGTCAGTGTGCTGGATAAAGTGGGCATGAAGCAGCTGGGCTTGGATGGTGTTATCAAACAAGAATCCAAAAAAGTGGTACGTGGTGCTTTTCCATCTCCATCCTGGAATTCCTGGGTGCAGAAGCACTGCCTTTGGAGCACAGGGAAGGCTGTGGCAGCAAGAGGCAGTCCTGGCGAGGAGAGGGCATTTCCACCCCTCGATTCGATCCTGCAGAGCATCACTGAGCAGATTGCAGTCGATTCCCTGCCTTCCAGGGAGCCGAGGTAGCACTCAGAACAGCAGTAGCTTTCTAAGCCAGTTACTTCCTGACTGTAAGTGGCTCAGAGGAGGATTTTGTGCACAAAACTAGCTGGCAGCCTAGCCCTGAACTGCTTTCTGGCTCACAGGATCCGTGTTAGAGACAGCTAATAGTACTAAACTATCACATACCAGCCCTTATCTTCAATTCCTCCTTGCATCATGTCTAGGAACAGGCAAAAGTCTGCAATTTTTATGTCACTTTATTAGATGGCTTTCTTCTCATGACAGTACTCTTACTTCTTTCTGTGGCTTAGTGTTGTGACCCCTGTTTATACTGTACCTTTCCACTGTGTTTCACTTAAGGATTTGATGGACTCTTAACAGAGCCTGCTCAAAACAGTCTCTTACAGCCAGAACCTTTATAAAAATAAGAAGAAAGCTTTTTTGTTTTCTTTGCTGAATAATGCTAAAGAAGGGATACACACATGCTGATACACACCTATTCACTAAAGGTGTGTGAGCTGACCTTTCCCTTTTACCTGCTGTTACTTCTTAAATCTCTTGTGCCCTTCAGTGGCTTACAGAAAGTGACCCTGGTGTGAAGCAGGGCTATTTCCTGGTGAGTGAGGGCACGTCTTGTCTTTGCAGCGGATCCAGGACATCCAGCACCTCCCCCTTCGCTACTGGCTGCTGGTCCTCACCATCATGTTCTTCTACAATGGAGTGTTCCCCTTCGTGGCTGATGCCAGGTACTGTTCTATGGCTGGGGCCCACTGACTGACATCAGCCTTGCAGGCCTTGACTTTGGGCTGACTGGGAAATACCTCTGTATTTCCCAGTAGAAGGAGCAAGTAGGCTTGTTCCTTCCTCTCATGAAACACAGAGAAACATGTCTTTAACACCTCATTAAAGGTTTGAGGGTTCTTTGACCTTTCTTCCCCTTCAGAGATGAGAGGCTTCTGAAAGAAAGCAAAAATACCTTAGAGGGAAATGATTCATCCAATATTTAAAGCTTGGAACACTGCCAGAGGAGGATCAGAAGGATTTGGAAGAATGGAAAGAAATATCTCATTTAAAAATTAGCCCATAGATGTTTCACCTCTGTGATAGCCCAGCAAAGTGGGTGTCTCCTGAGCTGGGCAGGGTGTCAGCTCAACAGGCCTGGGGCAGCTCTGCCCTGCAGCAGCTGCATGTTGTCTGCTGTGTCTGCAGCACTGCTGGGCTTGCTCAGCCTGTGTTTGTACGTGAGGAAGACTTTGAATCCTGGTGAAGGCTTCAGCCTTCCTTTTAAAACCTTCCTTTGCCTAAACCAGAGCAGCAACCTGCCCGACTAAATTGAGATTCCTGTTTCTGTCCTGGGACTCTGTCATTTTGCTGCTTTGTTCCCATTTGTGGATGATGTGGCTTCTGTCACATAACCAGGATGAACTTTTATATTAGCAAAGGACTGCAGTAAAAAAATAAAATATTTTGGTAGTATTTCTTTAGGGATTATAGGAAGCCACTGTGAAATCAGGAGGGAAGAAATGTCATCAACGTGACAACTGATGGGAAATAGCCATGCAAGTAGCCAAACCATGTTTAAGGAGCTATAATATCTCTAAATAAGCCTATGTGTAAGCTATTAAGACCAGATGACTGTAAATTCTGTAAAGAATGTGAGGAAGTTTAATGCAATTTCTGCATGTCCCTAACAAAGGTGAAAAGCTGGCTTTGACAATGGGTGTATTTGCTATAACCAGGTCTCCTTAAAGGAATTCCCAAGGCACAATTCTTAGTACTTCTCAAATACAAGTGTTCAATTTAAATGCTGGTCTTTGCTGCTGAATTATTTTTAAATAATGTTGTCCTGTCCTTGAGTATTCTCCCTCTTGGACTGATAAGGCTTTCTGCTTCTTAAAAGAGGATGTCAAAACCACTCGTGTTTTGGATAGGTTAGAGTGGCACTGTGCTTCTGTGAGCTGTGCTGATGGAAGGGAACAAATGCCCCACATTAACGTCCAGTTTCACTCTGTACTTCCAGAAGTGTCTTGAAAGTTTAAGCTACCATCTCCTCTGTGATGTGCACTAATTAAGAAGAAGAGAAACCACTGAAGGCTTGGCCCTACAAACCAGATGGAATCAAGCTTGTTTACAAGTTCTCTCATTCAAACCCTTCCTGTTTGTGCTCAGGCTTACTTTCTGTCAAAATAACCAGCTCAAGAATACTAATTATGTTTTTTTCCCCCAATCATTTTATTTTTAGCAAGTTCATCCAGGATAAATATTCCGGTTACAGTCAGCAGGCAGCTGCTTACATTGCTGGGGCAGTGTACGACAGCTCCCTCGTGCTCTCCGCAGCAGTTGGCATTTTAATTGTGAGTACCCAAAACCTGAAGCATTTACTAATAACTTGTTCCTTGTTTTGAAATGTCCATTACAGCCCCTTCAAACAGAATTTTGCCTGTTGTGGCTGAACAAGCACTCCTTTAAGTCATTGCCAACCTGTGAGATACTTCAGTCCGACTTAAATTACAAGAAGTAACATTAACCTGTTTTTCCTTCTGTCCTGTAATTGTGCTATGGTAGCATCAACCCATGGCACACAGCTGTATTTTTGGGAAGTCTGAGACTGGAATAGAAAGGATTGGGATAAGCTTTGCAAGTAGATGGGAAAGAACAATCTGTATGTAATCAGGCCATGTTTTGTGAAATACTCCTCTCTTTTTTCCATGATTGTCAGTGTATAATGGTGTGTTTTCCCTCTCCCTTTGTTAAAGGTTTCACATGAGTACTGGATATCTAGTCTCTTGACAACATTTCAGTCTCAGTTCAGAGATAGGCAAGAGAAACTAGGAACAGCTGGTTTGCTACACTACCAACAGCCAGGAAGCGCCGTGTCAGTGCCACTCCAGCCAGCCCAGTGCACATTCCCTCATGTCAGCCTGACCCATGGGAAGCAGGATCCCCTGTAAGAGGCCTGTTGTTTGTTCCTGCCACCAGGACTATGTTGGACTGAGAGGTGTCTTTGCTGTTGGCTGTGCTGTGCTGACTCTGCCCGTCTTCGCTCTCCTGGCCTTCACATTTGTGCCTCCACTGGTCTCCACGATCTGGTTGGGGATCACTTACTCCTTTGCTGCTGTGAGTTCCCAACCCCACTGGTGTAGCTCTCTATGTTGTGGCTACACTCCTACATCTGGATAGAGTATTACTACTGCCCTGGTATTCTGCTGAGCAGGTTTAGCAGCCACAGGTTGAAGTAATTGGCTCCCCAAGCCTTGAGACTTTGGTTAGTAACAAGTAACCCTAAAGAATCAACATGGAGCAGAACGCAGAGCAGAGCGAGGAAGCACTCAGTGCAGTGTGAAGCATTAACCTGGCTATGATTTGCTTAGTGTTTTTTTACCTTGAATGTAGCACCTGAATCTCCTTTGAGTCTTACAAGCTAAATCACCAGATCTGACTTCCCTTCTGAAATCTGGAGTCAGGTTATTCCAGATTCGGATAACCTGTGTTGTCAGTGCTGTCTCAAGCTGCTTGAAAAGGATGGGGAACAGTCTAGAACCAGCCAATAGGCTGGAGGGAAAAACACTAGATTTTTTTGAAGAGAAAATATTTATATTTATTTAGTGGGAATAATTCCTTTTTGAATTAATGTCTATCTGATACCTTTAAATCAGGCTCTGAGTTCCTGTTCTCATTCCCCACCTCCCCCCCCAGGCAAGTATGTGGCCATCTATACCTCTTGTGGTCCCCCAAGCAACCTTAGGGACAGCAATGGGGCTGGCAACTTCTGTGCAGATGGTTGGAGTTGGCCTTTCAAATCTGATAGTAGGACACATTCTGGGAACAAAGTCCAGGTAAGAATGTTTACTGTTTTGTTTTTCTAAGAAGAGAAGTCATTTGTGCTTTAGTGGAGTACCGTGAACAGGAGTCAGGTGATTTGCAACCTGATTCTGCAGGGAACTAGAGCAGTGCTTTAATATCTTCAAGTGACTGGTTGGTCTCTCCTGTTTTTGCTTTCTAGTGAACTGAAGATCCCCTTGTGGCGCTGGCAACAGATGATGATCTTTATGTTGGCAAACACTATTGCATGCATCATCGCCTCCATTAGCCTCAATGTTGTGGACAAGAAACAGGTAAGTGAAAAAAGGTGATCAGCTGTGCATCACTGAGTTCCTTTTTTTGGTGTAATAGCTGTTGGGTGTGTATTTAAGTAATTTAAAATGAGACTGCATAAATGGAGAACCCTCAGCTCAATGCTGACGCGGTGCATCACAGTCTTGCCTGGTATCAAGCCATTATTGGCTGTATTTTTTGCAAGGCAGTGGCGGCAAGGACCAGGACCCTCCTGTGGCAATGTGTGTGTACAGGAAAAACAGTGACCTTTTGTCATGGGTTGCTGCTTTGCATTTTCAGGATGGGACACTGAACAAAACCAGAAAGGGAGCACCCGTGGGGCAGGACAGAGACCCCACAGATGCAGCACAGCTCCTTGATGATGACAGCGGAACTGAAGGCTCTGTCAGCTGAACCTTGAAGGAAGAGGATGGCACTGCCAGACACAGCACTGAACACTTCTGCCTGAAAGCATATTTTAGCCTGTGTACTTTGAACATCTTTAAAGAGAATCTTGAAGAGAATTGTCTACGGAACGGGAATGTTCCCATTTATGCCTGGCACACAAGTGGGAAGAGTCTGCCCTGTGCTTCTTGGGCATTCTTCAACACCCACCCACCTGCATGAGGCACTTTAAGGACCACACTGCAGTGGTTCATGAACCATGAGCTGCTTGTCCACCTTGCAGCACAAGTACCTGCAAAGATGTGCCTGCCTGCTCTGCCACAAGACTCCTGCACAGTAGCACTTGGTAACACAGACAGGGGCAGGATTGTTTAACTCAGTGCTCTTGATTAGCCTCTTTCACAAATCATGTGCCCACGCAAGTGGCACAATTATTATTATTTAGGCCCAAATTAATCAAATGGATGACCTTTTGCACACAAGCCTAGATTAATTGCTTATTACTTTACTAAAAATGCTTCTGTAAGCCATACCTATTCATTGCCCTTCAAAAGTATAACAGGTTTTGATCTGGAATTCTATCCTTTACACCATGGTGTCCTTACTCACGAAGGCAAGAGGTTTATTTTGCTCCCACACACTCTGTGTTTATAAAAGGACAAAGGAGACTTTAAGAATGAAGTGAACTTTAACACAGCCAAGAAATGCTGAAGTGAATGACAATGTAAATGACTACAAATTCTTAAGAGAAAGAGCAGCTGTGCTCCGGCTGCATTTAATATAAACAGTAGTAGATTGAAAGCAATTCAGGTACTGACAGCATCCAGTAAAGTCACATTTTAAGACATCCACTCATTGAATCACAGCTTAGTTAAACTGATTTACTGAAGAGTATGAGATCACAGAGCAAGGTTTCAGGTTTTAAATTACAATGTGAATTCATTTCAGATCACAGTTAAAGGATTTCCCTTCTGGTGTTTGGTGCAGCAGAAATTTAGGGGGTTGGCTGAGAAGTCACAGGCTCCTCTGGTTTGGCAGTGACCTCCCAAGATAATCAAGTCCCACACGCCGGCTCTGACAGAGGCAGCCAGAGCAGGTTGTTCAGGACCTGCATCTGGTCAAGAGTTTGAGCATCTCCACAGACAGAGACCCCGCAGCCTCTCTGGGCCACCTGTCAGTGTCTGACCCCGTGCAGGACAAACGTGATCCTTGTGTTGAGATGAAGTTTCCCTTGTGCCCATTGGCTTCTGTCCTGAGCAGTCCAGTCCCCTCATCCTCACTCCCTCACTCCCTCCCAGCAGGTTTTGGGCACTGGAGCAAACTGGTCAGATCTTCCAGAGCCTTCTGGAGCAGCCACCTGTAGGAGGTGCTCCAGTCCTTTTACCACCTTTGTGGTCCATCACTGCACTTGGTAAATCACATCTCTTTTGTACTGGGGAACACAAAACTGCACTCAGGGCTCCATGAGAGGCCTCATCAGTTTTACCCAGTTGGCAAATCAGACTCCTGCTGGACTGTGGCTTCAAAACTTCCCTCAGCCTCCATTCACTGCACTACTGTTCCGTACTGAAATCCTGCACTTGTGTTTTTTCAGTGGAAAAATCTCATTGTGTTTTTCTAACTGCGATTATGACAAACCACACGCAGCAGCGCTGTAGACTCATGTCAGAGGCTTGTGTACAGAAAAAGTACAGGTTCAGATCTGATTTGTGTGTCAATGCACCAGCTTAAAAGCAGTGTCTTCAGCCTGGCTTGCCAAAGCCACCAGCTTTCTCAGTTTATACCACGTAATGCTGCAGATAAGCAACAGGGTTGGTGCTGCAATGAGCACTGGGATACCCACTGAAAATCCTGTACTTGCTCCTTCATGGAAGAAGCTCACTCAGAAGGCAGCCGTTCTTATCTGCAATCCCATAATCCACCTCCGAATTACTAGAAAGGAAACTTTGGTCTTCTGTTCAGAAGAAGAGTTGTGACAAGCTTTCCTTGATGTCTGCCACTGTTTAACAAGGTTTGTGCTGCTGTAGCGCAGAAGCCTCAGTGCTGCTCTGCCAGGTGTCTCTGGGAGAAGATTCCTCCCCTCTCCCATGTTCGCTGCCTACACAAAGAACTTCTGGCTAGAGAGAGTTTTGTAGAAACCATTGTACAAAGATCCCTGTGTGTGCTTTTAAAAACCCTGTCACAGAATATGACAATGGAGGGAGATTCTGGTGACTGTTGTGTCTGTTGCACAGAGACCATCTTCAGGGTAGGAGGAGTCTCTGGGAGCCTCTCAAAGGCAGAGTTGTTCTGAACAGGCTGCTCCTGTCTTTCAGCTCACATGGATAAAGCTCAAAGCTGACATAACAGTAAGGAGGCAGAAGATGAGCCTTCCTACAACAGTACCTGCTCACCTCTATGGGGCACCTGCTGTTGGGATACCAGAGTCTCTCCTTTGGTTGAGCTTGTCACGAAAATGAAAGGGTGGCATTCACAGAGGTCAGCATGGTGCAAGAAATGGAAAGAAACAAACAGGGGTTTTTGTTTAATTTTTGTAGTGTTGCACTGATCATTTATACAAGTAACTGAAACCCCACTTTTCATCCTTGGGCAACCTGAAAATCATAAGCTCCAACAATATTCTCTGATAGAACATACCCCTTTTGGGGAAGGCAATGAGGTAATACACAGTTGCAAAGTGAAGCTGTATTGTAGCCTCCTGTTGGTCAAAGCTCAACAGAAGGACAATCCTCCATCTCTAATACGCTATCAAGGACATTCCCAAATTCCCACCCAAAGCACTTTGCCTGCTCCAGAGGAGAGTTAACTGTAAATGGCCAAAAACAGAAGGAGTGAGGGCTGGCTGAGAGGTCACTGTGTCCAGCTCGCCCAGAACTGCATTTTCTGTAGCTGTAGTTTGTCTGTCAGCCAAGGCAGTGTGGCACGTGATGGGGCTTTTATGCACTCACTAGAAGAGCAGAAGTGGTGGGGGTAGTACGACTTCTCCACATAAAGAACATCCCCTGCTCAAGGGAAATTACTACATTATTCTGCTAGTAGCCTTAGATATTTAAAATATTTGAATATTTAAACCTACTTACAATATTGCCAAAGAACACAACAGAATACCTGTGTGGTAGAGAACATCATGAAATGTTCCCCAAAAGGCACTGAATTGAACAGCCCACCCTTGTTACTGTCCCTTCCCTCCCCAGGGCAGCCTTAGGCAGGATGTCACAGCTCCCAGGCACAGTTCCCTGCACAGAAGGCCCATTTCAGACAATAAAATTCACTAGTGTATCTACACTGAGACAGATTACCAATGGATTTATAAAAGCAGACACCTTACAGCACACAATGAAATAACGAAATACAGAAGTTTATTGGTAATTCCATGTTCTGTCATTTGATTTCCAATCCCCTTCTGTCCCAGAGAAATGCGCAGATCAATTTTACTTGATGAGTTGAAAACATTGTTTAGATTCCAAAGAAAGAAATGCAAGAAAATTAACACAGTGTAACTAATTCAAGGCCTAGTTAGAAGTTGCTGTTTAAAAGACAGGCACTGTAGCCAATACACATCAGGTACTTAAAGATCCCAAATGCTCAGTATTGCAGATGACACCAGAGCCTGCAATGCAGGAAGCAGCCTCTGGTTGACTTTCCCACATGACAGCCTCTTGTCAAGTACTGGAACTAGGAACTGAAACGGATAGATGTGTCTGAGACTCAGCCAGAGGCTGGATAGCACAAGCTCAGGAACAGCTGCTATGAAATACATGTTTGGAAGTAACAAAAATCAATTCCAGAGTTGCAGTTTTGAACCACTGCCTTGTTTTCCTAGGGGGACAAATAACAGGCAGCTCCAAACCACTCTGGAAGGTAAAAAGGCATTGAAATCCCTACTTCCCATGGCTTTTTCTACCCTTAGCACTGCCCCATATATTTCATGATTTGAAAAGGCAACTAAGTCTTCAAGCAGTCACCCACCCTTGCTGACACAAGAGCCCTGCACAGCCTGGGAAGCACCACCATCAGAGAGGTTTAGCACAGCCCAGCACCCCCTCTCAGTGGCAGCACTTCCCAGGGAACCTGGGCTACAACAGCAGTAGATGTACAGATAAGGCCACTTGTTATTTGGTGTACCTGAACAACTCCTGTTTTGATATGTCAGATTTGAAAGGTCAGTATTCAATATATTGAACAGTAAGCACCTAATGTTAACAGTCATATATCAAAGCTCTGGATACAATAGAAAGTCCATTTAGAGAACTCCTACCCTAAAAATATCTGTGCAAAACATGCACATCTTCCAAACATGATTTACAATAGCCAGCACAGACTGAAGGGTTGTATTGCTAAAGTCTTTGTTTTTCCAACTAGGACAGTCTACAACAGAAACACCTACAGCTTTGGGTTGGTGAGAACCCACGTGGTTCTCCCAACCTTACCAACAAAAATTGAAGGCAGTCAAAGGCAAAGGTAAGGCTGACCAAAGACAGGAGGATTCACTTACAGAGTCAGCACAGACAAAATGAACGGGAGATTCATTGTGGTGGAGACAGGAGAACAGTCCTGGTTTCCACGGGGTGCAAAGTGAAAACCTGTGCCAAAGCTAAGGCATTTCTGTACAGGCTGGGGCAGAGGCAGCTGGCTGGACACCTTGGCATATTTTCCATGGTAACTGTAAACTTCACATTGCCTCTGCTCAAAGAGTACCATAAAGCTATTGTTTGCACCCACATTCTTACCAGAAAATGTGCAAGACTCAACTAGGACACTTCAAACAAGTCTTCTAGAAGAACCTACATGAAACAGTATGTCAGACTGCCAAGTGTCAAGAGCTAGTCATAGTAATCAACAGATTACCAAAGGCATTAGAAAGGCCTGAATACCTGGGGAGGGGAAGACCACAATCTTTATAATGATGGTTTATGAGTATAAAAGAAACTTCCAGCATATTTTGTCCCTCTATCAGCAATCATGTGCAAGAAAGGAGAAAGAGAACCAAAGACTGAAGACACTTCTAACCATGGCAGCACTACTTGTTCCAATAGAACATATTTACATTCATGTGACTGCAAGTCAGCTCACGCTGTAGAGCTGCATCCTATGGCCTGAGGGAAAGCCCAGCCTGTCTGCTGTACTTCAGAATCTTCAGGTGTGACCTCCAGGCCCCTCCCCATTCACAATGTTTGACATGCTGACTGTATGGGTAAACTTGACTCCACAAGAGTGTCCTGAGCCACAAGTCAGCCAAGAACCGAACAGTCTGAGGAACTCACCACAAAGTAGCACTGATCTTTCACAAAGTGACACTAATGTCTCCCTCTGCCACCCACCCACACAGGCCAATACTCACATCTTCCACAGGGTACCCATTCCCTCCCCAGCCCTCCCTCCCCAGTTTACCAGATTATTCTTCCTACACACTCTAACATAACCCTTATCCATCTGCCCAAGAATATATCCACAAGCAATAGTCTATAAACTGACCTCGCCACTACAGACAAGACTTTCTGTGCAGACTCCATTAGTGACAGTGCCCTGATGACCCTAATAGAAGGCAATGCTGGATTTCCCCCCTGGGGGATTGAGGACTTTGTTGTGTGAGCGTGGCCTTGGCCCCAGTCGAGGCTCATGATTGTCTATCTTGGGTTCTGGCTCCTTGCATTGCTCCTCTTTGTCCAGATCTTTTTTCTCACCTCCATCTTCCAGCTGTGGTTTGATATTCTCTGCGGCTGCATAAAAGGGAAAAGGTCATTAGATCACTATTCCATAGTGCACAAAGTGTCTCATTTTCTGTGGGTTGCATTATTTCCCACAGAAATAATTATTGTCTCCCATTCACAGCACAACAAGGTTTCTCATTATCTGTTCATTTTTCCTGAAGGAAACAGGTGCTGAGAAAGAATTTAACTTTTCACAACAATTCCTCTCTTCCTTCAGCGATCTTACTAACAAGGATGTGGAGGCTGGGCAATACACCTTCAGAATTATTTTGGCAGTTTCAGGCAATTAAGAGATACCACATACCAATCAATACTTTCATACTGAGCTTGAAAGGGTTTCCATCATTCTTTAACAACTGGCTGAGCAGTAATACATCTGCTATTATTAATAGTCAGCTACTTGTTATTTACAACTACAGAAGGCCAAGATTACACACTTGAAGGAGATGGTAAGGGAGGACGAAGTAACCTGATGTTTTGCTATACACAGATTCCACACAAATCTATATACATGCACAGAGTATCAAGCAAAGTATAAACACAGACACAGAGTATCAAGACTCATGCCTGTGTTCTCCTCAGTAAGGAAAAGAACCATTTTCCTGAGACAAGTGGTTAGATTTCTGACTCGGTTTCTCAGTTACCCTAAAAACATGAGACTAAGTCTGGTGTTTAAGTGGAAACATAAGAAACTATTCCTCAGAGCTTATCTTCTCAAAGAGAACAGAGAAAGGAATCTCTCTTGCTGACCTTCAAGCTTCTTTGGTGTTTCATCTTCTTTCAAGACAATATGATCCTGCAAAGAAACCAAGAACTGTCTTAGTGTATTATCATTCTCAAACAGCAAGTCTGTCACAGAAGTTCTTTTCTCATCCAAGTTTATAAGCTGGTCACAGTAAAAGCAAACAGCTGCAGCCCTTCATCCCCTCTACTGCTACAGAACCCCAAAACCTGGAGGACAAAACTCCTTGTTATGGCAAGGTGCACATCTCAGGCAATTCATAGAAACACGGATAAGAGGCTACATTAGATCATCAGAACGGTCAGCACACTGGTTTGGGGCCTTGATCTCAGAGGTGAATTCCAAGAGCTGGAATTACTATTCCTGTCAAGCACCTACTACCACCCCAGAGAAACTGGTACATGCAACTAGAACACAAGCAGCCCTTAAAGACCCTATTTATATTCAGCAATTCCTGTGTTCAGTGAGTATCCCAACAGTCAGGTAATAAACAAAACCACTTAAGACCATTTCCCCAACAATCCCAATCAACTATTGCAAATACAGAGCCACATATTAGAGAAATGTGTTTTCCCAACCACAAAACTCAACTTGCCATAGTTTTTGTAAATATTCTGTCTCCTTTCCATCTCAGTATTTCCCACAATTCCAATTCTCTAATTAAAGACATAGGAATTTCTGAAGTGTTGTCCTCCATTCAGTCAGGCATTCACAGGAATTAATGTTACATTTCTAAAAAAGTAACTAAAAAGAACCAGCGACTGTCCCAATAAAGGGGTAAAGAGGAACAAAGCAAAGCCCTTTCTTACACCAACAGCACCACTCCTGACAAAACGTAACTCCCAGTCTTATTTTTCCTCCTCCTTTCTTATGGCCCCAAATACTACTCAGAGTATGCACAAAAATGAAGCAAAAGCACACTACCAGCACTTGAAATTTAAGAGAGGGGAGAGGAAAAAGGAGAAAAAAGTTAAATTAGACTAATCCAAGCTTTTCCCAAGCTCCCAGGAAAAATGAGACTGTTACTACTTTTCCAGCACAATGACAGTGTCTTTCTGTCCTGGTTCCTTCTGTCTAGGAAGATCATTCAGCACAGGGTCAGTTTTTTTGCAGCAGCCAGGACCCTGAGGCAGTCAGGGCAGCTCCAGTTCCATGCTGAGCACTCACATGGGAATCATTCACCTCTCTTGTACAGAGTGTCTTGTTATTAATATTGTTGCTGTTACTGTTCATTGTCTAATCTCACTGCTGTTTCCAGCCCATGATCTTCACCTTCTGTGCCTCCATTTCTCCTCTCCATCCCCTGCAGGGGAGGGACAGTGGGAGATCAGTGAGCAAACACAGTGTGGTTTGGTGTGTTTCAGTGGGAACACTAAATTAGTGAATACCATTACTAAACCACAACAGCCTTATTTGCACCCAACATGGGGCATGAAGGGTTGAGATAATAACAGATGTGCCCAGGGTGAGCTGGAAACAAATCTGATCTAAACATTTGCTGTATCAGGTCTGTTCATGTAGGTGTGGTACCTACCCCTGTATATATTCCCATATATGCAATATGTGCTCCTCATGATGATATTTCTCAGAGCAGGTACAGGGATCAGGACTGCTGTGTTGATGTACTCTAGGGTATCAATTTACAACATGGTAACATCAAGGGCAATCAGAGGGTCATTTAGGATGTGTATTCAGTGTTGCTCTCCTGCCCTTACCTCAGGTGCTACCTTTAGGAGTTGATTAATAATCCTACACACCCTGTTTCCCCGGCTTTTCACCCCCTTTTTCTCCTTCAGGCTTGTTAAAATAGCTTTTGAGAATCCTGAAATTCCTTTGGATGTTAAGGAAAGCACTTGCTTGTTGCCAAGCCTGCCAGCTTTTCTTGGTGCAGTCCACACCATCTTTACAGCCAAGAAAAGAGATTTCTAGGATGGTCATTCAGAGATCTGCCTCAAGAGTGGATAGTAATGAGTGGCATGGAATGTGGGGGAAAATGGCCAACTTTTGGCCATTCTCTGATCCAATAGTTTGGAAGTTCACCTTTGAACAACTACAGGACCCCAATAAAGTGGCAACAGATTTGACAGGAGAATGCTGTGACAACTCCAGAGAGGAGCAACTTACTGCAGTGTGCTGGGCCCTGGGCTGCTATTTATGACACTGCTCATCACTAGAAAGCACCCTCAGGGGGAGGAGGAGGAAAGCAGAGCAACAGGCACTGTGGCCCCTCAAACTGCAGATGAGCCAGAGGAACAACCTGTGCCAACAGCAGTTGCCCCTGTACAGAAGAAATCCAAGACCACATCAGTTCTCCTAGTGAGAGATGAAGAGCAAGTAGGGCTCTTAGGACAGCAGGAAGAGGCAGGGCCAGAAATACTCACATGATCCCCACCCCCAGATGAGCTGCTAGATATTCCAAAAGATTTCAGCTACCACTTGAATGAGCCCCTGGTGACCTGGGTGCTCCAGTGCTGGGATATTGTGAAGCCAAGCAACTGGGATCCCTGCCCTGGGATGTAGGCATTGATAAGGGGATTGGGAAGAGGAAAGAAACTCTCAGCCTCTTCGGGCCACTCCTGTCAAGCATGAAGGAAAGGCATCCTTTTTCAAGAGGATCTAACAATGCCCCCAGGCAGGTGGAATACCATGGAGAAAGGTATCCAGTACCTGAGAAAATCAGCTGTGCTGAAGGTAATCTATAGGGATTCAAATAACAAGCAGTCCCCTGTAGATCCATATAATGTCCAAAAGAGCGCTAATCCAGATCCTTCTGAAGGCTGGTTTTACTATAAAGCAAAGTGAGGTCAAGGGACCCAGCCAGAAAATTCAGGAGTAAAGTGGCAAGAGGGACATTGTCAGATTCCAACCAACAAGAAGGAAACACAGGCTTTCCCGAGTGCTGTGGATTTTTGGAGGATGCATATTCCAGAGCACAGTCAGACTGTCAGCCCTATCACGTGACACAGAAGAAGAATGATTTCAAGTGGGATCCTGAACAACAAGCTTTTGAATCAATTAAAGAGGACATTACCCATGCAGTAGTTCTTGGGTGAGTCAGGACACTCTACACCACAGCTGGGGAGAAGGGTCCTTTCTCGGAGCCTCTGGCAAAAAGTACCTGGGCAAACTCAAGGCCGACCCCTGGGGTTCTGGATTCAGGGATACAAAGGACCCGAGGCCTGTTACACCCCAACTGAAAAAGAGATCCTGGCATCTTATAAAAGGGTTTGAGCTGCTTCAGAAGTGACTGGCATGGAAGCACAGCTTCTCCTGGCACCCTGACTGCCAGTGCTGGGCTGGATGTTCAAAAGGAAAGCCCCTTCCACACACATCACTGATGCCACATGGAGCAAAGTGGATCACTCTGATCACATGGTAAGCCCAAACAGGAAACCCCAATCCTCTAAGGATCTTGGAGGTCATCAGAAACTGGCCCAAAAGCAAAAATTTGGGGCTACCATCATCATCATCAGAAAAGAAGGGGACACATGCTGAGGAAGTCCCATCATATAATTAGCTACCAGAAAATGAAAGGTGACATGTTCTTTTCACTGGTGGTTCCTGCCATATTGTAGGGACATTGGGATCTACATTTACTAGAGGCCACTTGTTGAGTTAGCACCTGAGGCTCCACCAAGCTGGCCAAACCAAAACCTCCATGTACCACAGAAGGTGATAAAGTCTTCATGGTGCATAAAAGCAATGTGTTAGGGAAGGCAGTTTGGATTAGTCCTGCCTCAAACAAAGGCAAACCCACTTGTGAGATTGTTTTTGCTCAAGAACCCACCAAATCTTTGAGTTTTTGGACTTGATGGGTGATGCAGAATGTGACCTGTATCTCAAGGGGATTTGATTTTGTTGAATTGATAATGCTGAACTGTTTGATATTGGCTGCTGAATGACACTGCCACTGTGTGTCTTAACTACCCTGGCAGTGAGTATGGACTGCTCCAGATACAGCAGCTGTGGGCTCCTGATGCAGCTTGCAGCCACATGAGAGGATACAAGTCCTCCTGCCCTTAAAGACATTTAGGATGGATAGAACCCATTCATGGACAAAATGAACTCAACAGACAGGGCAGCCATTGACTAAGGAAATGACATAATGTAGATGGTATAGAATAAGGGGTAAATAATGTCCTGGTTCCAGCCAGGGTTATTTGCTGCAGTAGACAGGAGGGGCATGGTCAGGACCCTGGGGTTATTCTACACCACCTCATGTCACATGCAGAGGGCAGGGAGGATGGTCCCTTCCAGTCTGGGTTGTGTGGTGGCTGGTCAGGGTTGCACCAGCTCCATGTGTTGAGCACAGTGTGAATAATGGAAATTGTTCACCCTGCCTGTACATCCTGTTATTAATACTGTTGTTTGTTGTCTTCTCTCATTGCTGTTTCCAGTAAACCCCACTTATCTCAACCTGTGATCTTCA
The DNA here is from genome assembly GCA_013400695.1 of Neodrepanis coruscans. Classification (NCBI taxonomy): domain Eukaryota; kingdom Metazoa; phylum Chordata; class Aves; order Passeriformes; family Philepittidae; genus Neodrepanis; species Neodrepanis coruscans. The sequence goes on from VYZS01046221.1 coordinate 15,844, forward strand.
CCTTTTGTGCCTCCAATTCTCCTCTCCAGCCACTGCAGGGGAAGGGGGAAGGGAGAGAGCAGCACACAGTCTGGAGTGTTTTTAGTGGGAACACTAAATTGGGGAATACCATTCCTAAACCACAACAGTTTAATACAATGTTAAATTTCCATGCTGTCTGACATGCCAAAAAAAATTATCAAAGCAGCTACTCACCTACTAATACCTACTTAGAGTAAGGCAGCAGGTTGTAAATCTGCATATAGGGCACTTAAATACAGAAATAAAGTAATTGGCAATGTATCCTGCTTTTTTCAAACCCAGATTTGGTCATAACTACAAGCAACTATCACACATCACAGCTTAAAGCTCAAAACCCAACTGTATAAAGTATGTACAACAACTGTAATAACAATCACAATGTCCCTGCAAAGACACATTTTTATCTGTCACAAATCAAGTACCTGCTGTGCCTTACACTGCAGTTGATCCCGAGTTCACTTTTTCATTGTCAATCACTTAAGCCTGATCTCCTGCTGAAGTGCTTTTATGGTGACCACAGACATGGGCATTTAAGAAAGATGAAGTGCACAGTCAGGCCACACAAAGGTTTATGACTGTAGCTCACTGGGGTTCACCAACTCCCCAGGTTTAAATCAAAATCCCCTCTGTCAATCTGCAGAATAAGGAGAAATATATCCTCCCTATCTACCTTAAATGCCTCTTGGCTTTGTCAAGAGCTTCAGCTGCATCCCACTTACAAGAAAGATCAAAGGCTTTTTTCTTTTTCTTTTTTTTTTTTTGAACACATATCCCACGGTAAACTGCAGAGCCTGCAGAGATCTGATACACCCAGAGTAACAAACTATCAAACAGACTTTGGGAGTAACTGTCCAACTCCAAGTACNGTTTCCAGTAAACCCCACTTATCTCAACCTGTGATCTTCACCTTTTGTGCCTCCAATTCTCCTCTCCAGCCACTGCAGGGGAAGGGGGAAGGGAGAGAGCAGCACACAGTCTGGAGTGTTTTTAGTGGGAACACTAAATTGGGGAATACCATTCCTAAACCACAACAGTTTAATACAATGTTAAATTTCCATGCTGTCTGACATGCCAAAAAAAATTATCAAAGCAGCTACTCACCTACTAATACCTACTTAGAGTAAGGCAGCAGGTTGTAAATCTGCATATAGGGCACTTAAATACAGAAATAAAGTAATTGGCAATGTATCCTGCTTTTTTCAAACCCAGATTTGGTCATAACTACAAGCAACTATCACACATCACAGCTTAAAGCTCAAAACCCAACTGTATAAAGTATGTACAACAACTGTAATAACAATCACAATGTCCCTGCAAAGACACATTTTTATCTGTCACAAATCAAGTACCTGCTGTGCCTTACACTGCAGTTGATCCCGAGTTCACTTTTTCATTGTCAATCACTTAAGCCTGATCTCCTGCTGAAGTGCTTTTATGGTGACCACAGACATGGGCATTTAAGAAAGATGAAGTGCACAGTCAGGCCACACAAAGGTTTATGACTGTAGCTCACTGGGGTTCACCAACTCCCCAGGTTTAAATCAAAATCCCCTCTGTCAATCTGCAGAATAAGGAGAAATATATCCTCCCTATCTACCTTAAATGCCTCTTGGCTTTGTCAAGAGCTTCAGCTGCATCCCACTTACAAGAAAGATCAAAGGCTTTTTTCTTTTTCTTTTTTTTTTTTTGAACACATATCCCACGGTAAACTGCAGAGCCTGCAGAGATCTGATACACCCAGAGTAACAAACTATCAAACAGACTTTGGGAGTAACTGTCCAACTCCAAGTACCCTCCCGCACAGTTCAGGTCTGCTCTGAAGGAGTGCAGGCACTGCAGTGTGACAGGATGGCTGGAGCTGCTGCTTCTTGCCCTGGCAGCCACAGCAGTACAAATACCTTGGGCTTGTTGGGGTGTGCTCGCACAACGCTGGGAGACACAGGAGACCCAAAGATATCACTTGTCTTCCCACCAGGGGGATTCAGGCGTGGACGAGGCTGAGCAGAACTGGAGTCCTCAAAAATGCCACTTTCTTTTCCACCTGCAAGGCAGTTGTTAAATTATTTTTTTTCTAGATGACTTAGTTTTAGCACTCTATATTAAAAACCAAAAAGATATAAGAATTCAAGGACTTCTAGAGCCTTGCTGCCTAGGGACTTGCTTTTGTTTGCCTAGTTGAAAACTTTTGTTACAACAATTCCCCAGTGTGTCACAGATTCAGGGCTGTGCTCAGTGCAGCTAACTAGTGACACAGCTCTAGAGCAGAATGTTTCTTTTCATCATTTCCTAGACCTCAAGTTGGAAAGAATCAAGACCTGGATGATGTGCTAAAAAGTCTGCAGATCACTGAAATATTCATATATTCAGAAATCTGAAGAGATTTGTTGTTCAAGCCCACTCAATATGTAAAAATGCAACATAAAAAGAGACAGATCCCAGTGTTCCACTTTAGGAACATGAAACCAGTTCTGTGCAGCAATCCAGAGCCCAGCTGCACAGAACGAGGGGGTAGCTCTTACCTGGGGGGTTTGTTCTTTTTGGAATGTTTTGAGGTTGTTCTGATGCTCCAAAGATATTGGATGCCATCCGGTGTGGCCTGCTTGAAGAAGACACTTCTTCTGTACTCCCAAAGAGATTACTAGAACTTCCTCCTGGAGGCTTCAATACCCTGTATCACAGAATGAGGTGCAAGAAACAAAAGTTCTTTTAAAATTTATAGTATTCAACATATTTGATGTCCCCTTCCCATTCTCCCTTGCATGTAAGTATATCCACAAAGTATCTACTTTTCAAGATCTGTTCTAATAAAATATTCTTGAGTTCAGCACAAATATTGCCACCTTCCTGGTCAGTCAACTTGTTCATTAAGCTATCTAGGACTACTTGGAATGATCCTAACAGTGCCACCAGCATAAATGGCTACACCCTGTGGTGTTGCAGAAGCAACAGAAGATTAAGAGAAGCCATAGGACTGGTTAGGTTTTTAAAAATAACCATTAGAGTCAGACTTTCTGCTAAACTGCACACACCAACTCTGCATCTGTGATACAATTCAAACCCACTGACTTTTAAATAAAAGCAGACATTTCATAACTACTAAAAAATTTGCTGGTCTCAACCATCAGTAACTGCTGTAGAGCTTGGAATGGAGAGATGGAATACCAAAAAGCCACATTTTTAGTGGTCATGCTGCAAATCTGTTAAAACCAAAGCTTTGCACCACAGGATATCAAAGTGTTCTGCAGAAAAACTGGAGGTTACAACAGAAATGGAAAGTCATATTTGTCCTGAAGCAGTAAGTTCACAGCTACTGCCTGTGTCTTGTTTGACAGACTTCAGGTCCCACCCCAAAAAGGAACCAAACCACTATCTGGGAGCAGAATTAGTGGAATTAATTGGAACACTACCAGAAGAAGCACAGGGAAGCAATGGTTACCAAGGTCAGGCAGTCCAGTGAAAAGGACCTGGGTGTGCTGGTCACCTGTGGCTGATTTTCAGCCAGGTGTGCCCAGGGGCCAAGAAGGCCAATGGCATCTGGCCTGGATCAGCACTGGTGGGACCAGGGCAGTGACCTGTGCTGGACACTGCAGAGGCACCGCAAACCCTGAAGTCAGTTTTGGGCCCCTTGTGACAAGAAGGACATTGAGGGGCTGGAGTGTGTCCAGAGAAGGGAACAGAGCTGGGAAGGGGCTGGAGCAGGAGCTGGGGGGGCTCAGCCTGGAGAGGAGGAGGCTCAGGGGGGACCTTCTGGGTCCTCCAACTCCCTGACAGGAGGGGGCAGCTGGGAGCAGGGGTGGGTCCAGCTCTGCTCCAAGGGACAAAGGGCCAGGACAAGAGGAAATGGACTCAGTTGTGTGAGGGAGGTTCAGGTTGGACAGGGTGTTAAACACTGGCAGGGGCTGC
>VYZS01046222.1:616-12489 GCA_013400695.1 Neodrepanis coruscans
AACTGAGACAAAAAAAAAAGTTTCACATCATTATGATGATGCTTGTGTGCAGGACTCCTGAACTATGTCAGTTGGATTTGTCCTAGGTACAGTTGTTTCTCTGGACTATATCTTCTTAGGAAAAATCAGAAATATGGAGGAAGGTGAAATGTGCTGTATACAGTGATTGGCATCTCAAATTCTTCTGCTCTGTGACACAGCCCCCTGAGCTGAGAGGAGGCTCCATCTTTAAAGTCACTCTGGTGTATATCCCAAACTTCTACACAAGTCAGGGGTAACAAAATACAAGTTGAAGAGTCAGAAAAACTTTCCTATTCTAGCAATTCCCTAAAGCCTATTTGTCTACAGCTACTACATGTTTGGCTTTATCCCTAACACCTAATGATGAAAGCATACAAACTGTATTAGTAGCGTACTGTGAAAGCTCAAATCAGAGCACAAAAAGCATCATGTGCTTTCCACCTTAGCAACGCAAACTTGCAAGAAGCAAATAAATGTACCTCTCCACAAATTATCCCCTGTGAGGGTAGCTGCTCCTCCACAGGTAACCCCAGCACTTAGTTCTTTAATTTTAAATGGAATTTAGAGTAATTCAAGTTACGTGCTTTTATCTTTTAAGAGGAACCAGTTAAAGTCATACAGAATTCATGCTTTGTAAAGGAGTAAGGTATTTATGTCACACTGCTTTCTACAAAGTCTCTACAAGTGAGCATATAAATGTGTAAAAGGAATGTCACATTCATTTTGACAGGTTTGGGCTTGTTCACGCTCCCCTTGTAACAAAAGAATTTTTCATCTCCCACTCAGAAATATATAGAAACATTTGTTTTTACTTGTTTAAGACAAATCCAGTAAGAAATTATCTAAGAACTGGTCCCTGTCCTTTTCACTCTGCTTACAACAAAATAGAGCTGACTGTATCTGGAAAGGGAACACAGCTTTAACTTTACCAGTGTTGAGGTTTTGGACAACTAGATACTCAGTCATACCACATTAAGTATTGATTTACATTTCAATTCAAAGATATGAACAAAAGATCGTCAACTTCCAGAATACACTGTATTACATAGAAATGTAAGACATTAGGTCAGGGACTCCAAATCTTCCTCTCAAAATTGGTCACATTTTTTAGCCATACTTCTTAGGGAATATCCTAAGATACTAAGCTCTTGAAAGTTTTATGAAAACCAACAGCAGAGTGGAGAACAGATGTTATTGATGCTGCCATTAGTGAAAGGTGGGAAAAATTAAGTCACTATTCATTTCCTTTGGCAGCAGCCAGGCTGACTTACACTCACTGGCTGTCCTCTCAGCACAGCTACTGTTGGACACAACAGAGCACGTACTTTCTTTTCTGGCTGCTGAGCAGACAAAGCACATAGAGAACTTTGGACATCTGGGAGCTCTGCAGTGTGGAAAGAAGAGTTTTAGGAAAACAGAAACTGGTTGAGATACAGGATAAGAGACAAGAGATGTAGAAATGTGAAAATGTTACAGACGAAAAAGGAAAGACAAGCAGGGTTGTTGTTTTAAGGAAGTCACAAGAGACAGAGGAAGTTGAGGTTGTTAGACAGGAGAAATTCAGGGCACAAGTCTGCATGAAATCTGCCTCTGTGAAGACTTTTTTTCACAAAGCAATTTCCTAAGAGCTGAAATGGAAAATGTTGCATGGTATGCAGTGCCTCAGCCCAGAGGAAATCACTGAAAATTTCAGATGCTCTTTGTTTCTCAAAATTTATATTTTGGTTTGTGGGTTTATTTGTATTCCAAATGTGCAAAGAGTTTTATTTGAAAGTGCTTGTATTTCTGTAAAAAAACAGCATTAATTTAAAAAGATTAATTTAAAAGATATCACAACAGAGGCATTTATATGCAGTGCATACTGTGAGAAAACTTAAACCCTAAAAATGTGAACAATAATTAAACGAAAAAACAGTGTCAAAACACTAAACAAAAATCTGACAAGTTGGATGAGCAACATCAAACTATATATTGACTTCTTTTTCTATCTTGTCAGTAGAAATAAAATCAAAAGTATAAAGAAAACGGGAAGAAAAAANAACAGTCTCGAAAACGGGAAGAAAAAAGCACACAGTTATCAGAACAAATAAAGACTCTGTTTATCCTGTCTCAGCACAAAATAACAGAGGAAATGTCAGAATAGAAGAGTCAGTGTTGACCCATCACAACCAATATCTTGCTTTCTAATACTTTATGCTGCTTCAAAAGAAATACTCCACGGCATTCTCCTTTATTGTACAAATGGCATTATGGAGAGATGGGGAAATTATCATAAGGTTGCTTGTGAAATTTCAATTTTTATTCTTGTCTGTGCAAGTTATTTAAAATTTTTAGGCACAGTAAACTATCTGCTTTAACAATGTCCTAACAATAGTAAATGACAGTGGTTAAAATTTTTTTGTATACATACAATACAATCAAACTGATAAAGTCCATCAGTTCATTTCAGAGGCAAAACCCTCAGCAGCACTGAGATTAGTGTGGAAATGGTTTCATTCTGAAATAGCACGGAGATGGTTTTGTTCCAGCCTGAGAACACTATCATCCAATTTACAATAGATAATGTGCTGAGTGCATAATACAGAAAATGTAGAATGTTTTCTTAAGAAATCATTGGCACCTTAATCGTGTTATAAAAATCAATAGTTTATCATTTAATGGATTTACTGGACAGAGAAGAGTGGTTATGCTCTTTAAAGTTCCCACCAGTCATCCAGAAGCTGTTTTTTCTTTAACCCTCCTCAAAAATTCTCTGAATCAAAGAAGCATGAGCAAACTATAAAGGACATTTGACAAAATCTCCTTCTACAATGCAAAGCTGAAATTAAAAAAATAATAGATTGGTATTTGGGGTGTTTGGAGACTGTAACTACTGTAAAGCACAATAATAAGTGCAAAGAGAACATTTTTCACCTAACATAACTTGCCAAACCTAAGCTCAGGTTGCTTCAATACTACAGAAAATCATGGCAGATTTTCACTTTTCCTGTACACTTTCCTTGTTATTATGTCACTTCAGAGAACTACTCTGAAGAAACAAAGGGCATTAGCACAAATACTGCATCAAGCTGATGGGTCTTTCAATCAAAGAAATTTACTGCCTTTCTTCAGATGTTACCACATTAATTTTATCTGTAAGCAGATATCAGTTGCCCCAAATTAAAACAAGCATTGCAAAAAAAAGAGAAATAAATTAATATCCTTTTTAGCTCTGTGGTGGTTTTCTTTCTAAATCCAAGAATGCTGGCTAAGTAGTTAAGCATCCTCATAAAGGGCACGATTTTAAGTGTTTAAATGCCTGCTCTGAACTGAAATGTGGTCAACTGGTCACATGGGTGGATTCCTGTAAAGCCTGACAAGACATAAGCAGCCGATTTTCCAGTTTCAAGTATTACTCTCTGAGGACCCTGTGCTTTCTGAAGTGGTGTAATACATTCATTTTATAGAAAGACTTTTATTTTTTTTCACACTTCGTGAAGAGAATTCGTCTGGTGATAGAAGGTTGTCTTTGCTCTCAGCTCTCCACTGTCCAGTGTGGTGTAAAGAATAGACAGATGCAGAAGTAATGCCTCCACAGCTTTCCCATCCCTACTGCAGCTGTGTCCATCCCCTTAACAGTCCCTTTGATCATGGCCCTCCCTGGAGTCCCCTTTCATCAGGACTGCTTATCAGTGAGAGGAAACTTGGTGAAAGTCTAATCTTGGAAGCACACAACACAGAAATTGGCCCAACTGTGTTTTATCATAACGATTCACATCTTCAAATAAGGATTCTTACAGAATCTCTATTGATGAGGCTTAGGAAAATAGGCTGTAAACTCAATTTTATAACTGTATTCTCCAAATTGCTGTGCTTTCTGAATCAAAGGGGGAAGCATTCTGCTGGAAACTGTTCAGACATCCACAAACAGCAGTGGATACAATGGTGACCAGGCAGTTAAATTACTCTGTGTGATGAAAGCTTGGCAAACAAACTTAGGAAGGTCACTGGCTGAGGACAAATGCACAAAGAATATGGAGATAGGCCTGGCACTGGGGCAAGTATGCCTCAGCTCCATGGCAGCAGTTACCAAGTGAAGGCTAAGCAGGCAGCAAGCACATCGTGTCTCCCTGCATATCAAGAATTGCAAGAAGGGACTACAGAACATTTCTTGGGATGCCCAGGTGTCTTCTTTCTTAGCTTAACTAGCATTTATAACTTATGAAGATCTCAAGACATAACATGGCATTTTACAAAATAGAGTGTGAACTAGAAAGACAGATCTCCAGACTACATGAACTGACAGTCTAAAAAAGCACAAATCAAACCAATTCAGAACAACGCAGTACAGAACAGACTGGCAAATGGTCATTATTGCTGAAATGGAGCTTTACACGGAGGGAAGAGAGGCCACTTTCCATATATCAACTGGCAAGCTGCTCCAAGTGTGAGCAGTAGTATGCAATCAGGCATAGTCAGGAAAGGATGAAGGAAATTACAGAACTATTCCTATGGATATAAACCCAAGCTTTGTCAGCAGGGGTCCTTTAAAAATGGCTTGGTTTCATATCACACATCAGATATCTAGTGCACATTGAATACTCTCCTAAATTAAATAAATTCAGTTCCCAGCATGATACTACTAACTTCTCAGTATTCTAATTTAAGACAGGAGACATAACCACACCTTATGCCTGGAGCATTTACAAGAAGAAGGGAGACCCGTATGTTCCATTTTCCTAGTCCGAGACACAGTAAAAATCTCTCCACTGAAATATTTTTTAACATGTAAGGGGAAGATATTATTTTTACAGTGTTTCCCACATGGCCATAATTCCAAAACAGTCCTTGGAAGTATATTGTGCTCAGGCAATGGACAGATCAAATTTAATGACACAAGTTTCCTTGCTAGCCATACATTACCTGCAACTTTTGAGTTACATGTTATGGGTCTCTTTCTGCAAAACTGGAAGAAATAGGGGACAAAATTCCCCTCAGAATATGTCTAAAATCAGTTTCCTACAGCAGCTGGCAAGGGGACTTGGGAAGCTCAGCCTTGAGCAGGAAGGTAGCTCCCTACACACATTACACTCACAGCTGACTGCTTCATATACCTTTGTAACTTTAGGCTCTTCAGCCCAAGCCTCCATTTTTAATTGGAATTTCTAAATTACTCAGGCCTTAGCATACCCCCTGTCACAAAGGATTCAGGCATTTTAGATATTGTGTTTTGTGTAATGGATTTCAAGATGACTTCAGGTTAAACCATGTGTAATGAACTATGTAGTTTCTGTTAGCTACAAAATTCCACAATAGCTTTTTAACCTTTGGCTTCCTATCATCATCTCTCTTTTGTCCTTGTTCTATTAACTGTTTTTATTTAATAACCTGTAGCTCTCTCTAAGTATTATTGTTTTCCTTATCTCCAGTACCCAAGAACTCTAATCAGTGTAATCCAGTGTATGATAAAACCACACTGGATGTGATATCTTTGAAAATGCCAAGGTAAAATGAGAACGCTAAATACATCTTATGATTGATTTAACTCATTCCCTTCCTTGGCAAAACCAGGACAATACCTTTCAGGAAGAAAAGTGAAGAAGGTGAGCAGTGTGATATTGGGCTGAGCACAGCAGTTCCCCCTTTCAGTTCATGTATTTCATAACGCTGTGACAAGTTACAAAGTTCTTAATAATTGCTCTTTGTAGAAATGTTAAGACGTACTTCTAGGAATAAAACGGTAGTCCATTACTTTTCTGTGAAAAGGCTACACAGTTTCATGAAGAAATGCTGTGATCAAAAAAGCAGTCACTTCAAGGAAAGATCTCCTTTGACTAACATCTCATTATAAAACACAAGATCAAATTGATTCCCTGTAACCTTCTTCCCAGAGGTTTTTGAAGCCATCGGGAGGTGTTTGCTTGTTCTTGTCAGTGTTGTTAAACTAATGGGGCCGTCCTTCCCATTTCCTTCTCTTAGAGAAAAATGCCAGACCTGCGAGGCCATTCTAATTCCTTAAAAACCAAGGACTTTGATGCGGCTGCTCTAGCTAATCCTTCATCCTCCTCCAAAAAAAAAAAAAAAATACTTGACAGAATGAAACCTTAAAGAGTAAACGGCAGATTTACTTCATGATTTGAGATGTCAGCAACTCTTGCACTCGAGGCACCTGCACAGGCTGCGCGGGCTGTGTGACAGCTTCGGGCAGGTGTCAGTCACTCGGTGCGGGGCCGGGACAGCGGCTCCCTCCGCCGGTGGAACCCGAGCCGGTACCGGCCATGAGCCACCGCCCGCGCCGCCATCTTCAACCGCCCCCGCCCAGGTGAGACCCGGCGGGGCCGGAGCTCCCGGGACGAGCGGCCCCGACCCGCTGGGCGACGGTGCGGGGCGGGAGAGCTCCGACCCCAGTCCCAGTCCCGGCCCCGGCCCCGGTCCCGGCGGAGCGGCGGGAGGACGCGGGACGCGGCCGTGCGGTTTTAGCGGCGCAGGGAAGCGGGTCCGCAGGTTGTGGGTCTTGTGTCAGATCGTTTTGCGGTCGAATTTTTTATAAAACCGAAAGCTCGGCGTAAAATTTATTTTTCCCCTTAATTCTGCGCGTTGTGCGTAAAGGCTGTGCCGCCTCGCACAGTGCTCTTGCTAATACCCTTATTAATGGGCTTCCTGCCCATTTATTATGCTAACTTGTATTTTGAGAAAATATATAGCGGTGTTACAAACTCGGCTTTAAATATTCAATATGTGGGATTCATTTGTCTGGGAGATACTAAAACCCTTCATCAGTGATGAACTGCTTTCCCTGGCGTGTCCCAGGCGCAATAAATCAGTGCTGGCTTTGGGCCCGTGATGGTGAGTTATGTGTATGAACAGTCCTGGGGCTGAGGCTGTGTGCCCTGCCAAAAATAGTGTATTCGTGTCATCTTTCAACGCAAATTAGTAGTAAGTGCAGATTCCCTTTATTTTGCTTCACGGTTTTGACTCTGGAATAGAAAAATAAACACAGATTTTTCAACACTGGGATTTTGCTCAGAAACATGTATTCATACACTTCTGTAAAGAGTCCTTTTTAAGTCAAGGGACTGACAGTGGCTATGAAGGGGTTTAGGTCTCTGTGAGTCTGTCCATCTCTGTCTCTCCTGGAATTAGAACAGTGCTTAGCATTAATTAGTTTAAGGAAGCATAAAGGCCTGTTTGGATTTGCTGCTTGTGAAATAGTCTGTTGCTTGTAACTTTCTAGGGACCAGTTGTTGGAATACAGGGCTACATAAACAAATATTATTGAAATGCTTGAATGTGATACATTCTAGTTTGAAATATACGAAAGAAGTTGTTATAGGATGGAGGTATTTTTGTAGCATCTTAAGTGGTTTGTGTGAATGGATGGAATAGGAGGCACTTTGGACTGCTGCTACTTTATTTTCAGTGTATAAAACATTGTGAAACTAATGATCAAAGTCACTGCACAAATCAAGACATCACAAGGTAAATCCTGATAGATAAATATCTTTCATTGTCACTTAACTTTATAAATTACATTCTTGATTGTTTGTCATTGACTGACACTTTAAGCCTGTATTTCCAGTTGGACAGACATACTAAAGAACCTGGTTCAGGGCAATAAAAAATAAGTTAGATCTATGACTGAAAAATGAGGGAACTGCTAGTTTATGGCATTCTGTAAAGATGTCATAAAATACCTATTTATTTGACAACTATGTAAAAAATTGAGGACTCACATTTCAAGTAGCTGTTGATTTTTCTAAAATAATCCTTCTAGATTTTAAGTACTTTTGATTTTTAGAATTTCTGGAGACACTGGAAAGGGGAAAGATGAAAAAAAGGAAAAATATTGCAACTATCAAGTTTCCAGACCATTCTCTCTTCTTTTTTTAAGCATAGGTTACTGTAATTAAAAACATTAATACTTTGTGCATAGTGAAAGCACCTTTATTATATATTGTGTATTATCTCAGTAATTACATGACAAATACATCATTGACTTAATGTTTTTTGTACCTACCAATCTTAATAGCAAAGGTAATTACTAGTCTTCATTTTTAGTATCTTAATGGAATTGAGAAGTTAAATGAGCAAAAAAGTATTGCAATATCACTCACAGTATTTTTTGCCTTTGTGAAAAACAAACTGACATTTCACTGAAGTGTTTACAGTAATCAGCTTTGTAGTATGAATGAGTTGTCCAAACACAAATGTTTAGAAACTTCAGATCTAGTTTACCTTTCACTGAAGTTAGGAAGAGCCATCTGGTTATGAATTTGGTAGCTACAACAGTCACCAGTTTTCTGAGTCTGTATAAAATCTGTTCTGCAAACTATCAAATAACCTGGCTAGCCCATATGTATATCAGTTTAAAACACAATTGCACTGGTGACAAATTTTAAGCCATATTGTAAGAGTGACTTTATTTGACAGTTTGAAATTTGAGGATTTCTAGAGATAGAAGGAGCTTTCTAGACACAGTGTTCATCAGCCCACAGGTTTTGTGTTTCTCTTCTCTACCAAAGTACTTCCTAAATGTTCACTCTTCATATATATTTCTACCCTCTCCATGTATATCTGCCTGTACTGTGATACAGTATGAAAGTATTTAAATATTTGATCATCTTTTCTATCTTAAGGAAATCATTTGAATGACATCTTTTCACTTCAGACACATTTCCTCTACTTCAATTTAAGGAATAATTAGTAGCAGAAGTTTTTTCCATTATATAGTATGTGCCTTCATGGTGTTTTACCAGTGCATGTATGTTCTTTTTGTGCTGAGAGCCAGCTGAGAACTCTTTCCACACAACACAGTGTGGAGATAAATGAGTGATGTCAAGCCAAAGCTAATAAGCACTGCTGAGAGGCAAAGTGTGTTAGCACCGTGTTGAACCCAAGTTCATATATCAGGATGGGTTCCAGAGCTATTTGCATCTTCCCTCAAAATGCAGTGGGATTTGCCAGTAGTGGACTGGCTCTTATGGAAGCCACTTGTACTTTATGAGAAAACAGTAAAGAACAAGAACTATTAGTTTCTATGTATCATGTGCAAATCTGAGCTGTTACAGCAGTGTCTGCAAACACTGTATCTGCCCACCTTGCTGAGTAGCTTGAGCTGTTCCCTTCTGAAAGATGGTGTGGCAGTGAAGATGGAACTTGTCTGCTACACACTTCATGTTTGTTTGGGTTTTTGTTCCAAATCACAAAGTATAATTATAGTCAGCAGACTTCTGACCAAAATATTAGTAGTAGTCCCTGAAAAAGATGAATTGTTCTTTCCAATCTCAATTATGTGGTTTGATAAGACTGTTGCAAATACTGCGGTTACTAAATTGCATTTTTCTTATCAAAAAGTTTAAAATAATAATCATTGATCATCAGATGAATTTATAATACCTGATTGTTTTTCCATTTTTGTTTTGTTTGCATGCAACTTTAAGACTTAAATGTTGCTGATTAAAATGTTTGGGGATAAACATTTATTTATGAAGACATGATGAAATCTATTGATTATTTACTTTTTCAGATGAAGTGCTGTTCTCATCCTTTAAATGTGTACATTCTTTATGAACTCATGCATATTGTCACTGAATTTCATTTGCATTCATATATCTTTTTATAAATTTTTTAGAACTTTCTAATTTTCTGATTGTGAAAGCTAAACTTTTCACTGTGAGAAGCTATACATAAAGTCTTACGGTCAGCATATTGTTTCTGTCTGCTAAGAAACTGGTTTGGAAAAAAAAAAATCCAGAAATTAAAAATAATCTCATTCTTAAGTCATCTGTACCTGAACTAAGACAACGAATAGGAACAAAGTATATCAAATAAAAGTGAGGCCCAGTCTTGTGAAAAGATTTTTCCTTGAGTTTAGGAGCACTTTCAGTTTTCAGTGGAGGTGCATCTTGTCTCTCTTGTGATTCTGTCTTTGGAGATTGAAAACTCCCTTTTCTGTTCAGGATCTCTTCACTTTCTGTTGACTTCAGGTGAGTCTGCAGACACTCAGCACGACCAAAGGGGAATGTGGGAGGCTTCCAGTATCAATCCCTTCACTTTCAGCTGTTCTGGTTCTCTAACAGTGGCTTTAGCAGCCCTCAAATAGTTCAAGTGCTTGGTTTGAGCTTTACACTAATCATGCTCAAAAAAGAATGCTGAATATAAAGGAAAATAACTTGGCTCAAAAGTCTCTGCCAAATACCTCCAGATGGAGAGGTTTCTATTGCAGCCATTCCATGTGTTTGTCCTTTTCTTCATTAAATGTTAAGCTGCTCTTTAATGAATTCTTATGTTTTCCAGTGGGCACATGATAATAAAGAATAATTAAAAAAAGTATATTAAGATGATTTTTAAGGACTGACATAAAATTACGAGTTTTACTTGGAACATAAGAAAAGGCAGCTCTGTGTACTTGATACACAAAGAGAACATTTTCCAAGACACCATTAGTATTATTATTTTAGTCTTAATTCTTTTATGGTAGCACTCTGATGCAGTTGATACACATTTATACTCAGAAAAGTACTTCATAATAGTATTCATATCTTTTCTCTCATGTCTAGTCGTATCTAGTATACATATGGTTGGAGTTACATTTTTTTTTTTTCATGCCAAATCCTATATAAAATTGTTTGTTTATTTCTTTTGCAGCATACTCTGTAATTGTCTTTACTGATTGAGAAGCTAAAATTATTTTCTGCCTGTAAAACCTGGAAAAAATGTTCAAAAATCATTATCAGGTAAACCAGAAATAATTTTATTTTTTACTCATTTTCATTTCACCTCTGAGAAAGCTCAGTTAAAATACCTTATTCTCAGAGATAAAAAGTCCAGCTACAAAAATGTTTTGAAGTGTTTCATTATGCAGTATTTTTTTAGAAATGTTATGAAATAGTGGGTAGCTGCTGGTGCTGTCAGGTCTAAAATAGGCACGAGCATGGTTTTGCCAATGGCTTTCTGTCTTTCGCCCTTGTGGGCCATCATCTGCTTCTACCCAGTCATGGAAGCAGTCCCAGCTGTTAAGGTCTAGTCAGAAAAGGGAGTTGATTATTCTCTTGGTGCAGCACAAGGTTGTGACAACATTGGTCAAATCGTTTGTAAACCTCATTATCCCTTTTTCCATTTCCTGGCCTTTGTTTTCACCACACTTTGCCTCCCTCTCTTTGCACTAATCCCATCCCAAGAGAACAACCCACTCCTAATTACTTTTTCCCCACCGTTCCCAGATTTCTGATGGTATTCCTGGTGCTGTTCCCTAGTTTGTCAGCTTTCCATGGTGTTTCTTATGCCAAGGTGCTTTGCAGGACTTTGCTCCCCAAAAGATGCCACATAGACCCCTCGAGCTGATTGTGGAGTTTGGCAGCTTCTCC
This sequence comes from Neodrepanis coruscans, assembly GCA_013400695.1. Taxonomy (NCBI): domain Eukaryota; kingdom Metazoa; phylum Chordata; class Aves; order Passeriformes; family Philepittidae; genus Neodrepanis; species Neodrepanis coruscans. The sequence continues at coordinate 11,983 of VYZS01046222.1, forward strand.
TCCATGGCCCCCATGAGATCCAGCCATTCTCCATGGCAACAAGTAAATTTGTTGACTCCTCACATCAGTGTGTGACAGTTTCTCATGTCAGGTCAGGTACTTTTTCATGTCCTGTTCAGTTTAACCTCAAATCAGGGCCTGTTTCAGGGCTACATTATTAACAAAATATATTTGTAAAGATTGTTTAGGATTTGCTGCAAGCACATACAGCTTGGCAGTTAAGAGTCTTTTTCACCTTTTCAAAAGCTTGACCCTGTAGTCCTCACATAAATCAGACAGCTTAGAAATTGGCAATATAACATATTTTAAAAAAAAATTATCCATTTTAAGTTTAAAAATTATTTTGAGTACGGTTTATGGAATGCCATTTTGAATCTCTTAGTAAATCCAATCACTGGGATCAGCCATGTGGCTGGAACTGCCAGGTGTGTATAAGCAGAGGAAAATACCTAATTCATATATAGAGCAGAGTCGATGTTCTCTGAAAAAAAATAATTTGAAGAGCAT
>VYZS01046226.1:1798-44204 GCA_013400695.1 Neodrepanis coruscans
GGCAACAGAAATCTCTCCCATCCCCCACCACCTTTCCGGATGCCACCCTTCCAGCTGCCTTTACAGAATACGTTTGGGGTCCTAGATTTTGAGGGTGAGATTGATGATACAGAAGAAAACACTTTGCCTGGTGAATCACTAAGGTTCACTCCATCTGTCGGTCCAATCAGAACCTCTAGTATTAAAAAGAAAAGAAGGGTAGTTATTGTTAGTAACTCCCTTCTGAGGGCAACAGAGGGCCCTGTATATTGACTGGACCTATCCTGCAGGGAAGTCTACTGCCTCCCTGGGGTCCGAGTACAGGGTATCACCAGGAGACTACCTGAATTGATTCAGCCCTCTGATTATTATCTGCTGCTGGTTGTCCAGACCGGCAGTGATGAGGTTGATAAGAATGGAAGCAGAGTAATTAAAAATGAATTTAAGGAGCTAGGTCAAAAGATTGATGGGGTAGGAATGCAGGCGGTGTTCTGCTCTGTTCCTTTAGCGGCAGGGATGAATACTGAAAGCAATAGCAGAACCCTTGCTATCAGTAAAAGGCTTAAGGGTTGGTGCCAAGAGATGAATTTTGGGCTCTTTGATCATGGGGTGACCTTCACCACACCTGGCTTGCTACATACAGGTGGGCTACACCTGTCTGAAAAGGGCAAGAGGTTTTCAGCCCATGAGTTGGCAGGGCTCACTGAGAGGACTTTAAACTAGATTTGAAGTGGGAAGGGGATGGAACCTTGTTCTTTCAGCAAGTTATTGATGGTGGCAAACTTAAAAGTGAATTCAACAACCGAGCTGAGGTGCATGGGCACAAAGTATGGTCAACAAACAAGAAGAGCTAGACGTCTTGTTACAACAGGAGAGATATGATATAGTTGCCATCACAGAAACAGGGTGGGATGACTCATGTGACTGGAGTGTAGCATTGAAAGGCTACACACTTTTCAGGAGAGACAGGTGAGGGAGAAGGGGTAGAGGGGTGGCCCTGTATATTAGAGAGACTCTTGATGCCATGGAACTTGAGATTAAGGATGATCAAGTTGAGAGCCTATGGGTAAAGGTCAGAGGGGCAACACTGACATCATCGTTGGAAGTCTTTTATAGACCCCCTGACCAGGAGGGGGTTCTTTAAGCAGCTAGAGACTGTCTCAAGATGAGCTGCCCTAGCTCTTGCAGGAGACTTTAATCTGCCTGATACCTGCTGAGAACTTAACATGGCAAAGAGGAGGCAGTCTAGAAGGTTCTTAAGAGTGTATAGAAGACTGTTTTTTGTCGCAGCTGGTGAGTGAGCCTCCCAGGGGTGAGGCTGTGCTTGACCTGCTGTTCAGAGAAGGGCTGGTTGGCGATGTTGTGGTCGGAGGCTGCCTGGGGTGAAGTGACCATGAGATAATAGAGTTTTCAATAGATAGTGTAACAAGGAAGGCCATGAACAAAACCTCAACACTCCAGACTTCCAGAGGGCAGACTTCAGATTACTTAAGGGATTAATTAGGAGAGTACCCTGGGAAATAGCCCTTAACAGCAAAGGGGTCCAGAAAGGCTGGACATACTTCAAGAATGAGATCTTGAAGGCGCAGAAGCAGGCTATCCTGATGTGCCTAAGATGAGCCAAAGGGGTAGAAGACCGGTATGAATGAACAAGGAGCTCCTGAAGGAACTCAGGAAAAAAAAGGGTGTATCGCCTTTGGAAAGAGGGGGAGGTAAGTCAGGTTATGTTTAAAGATATCGTTAAGTCATGTAGAAAAAAATTAGGGAGGCAAAATCCCAGCTGGAGCTCAAACTGGCCACTTCCGTAAAGGATAATAAGAAGTGTTTTTATAAATATATTAATTACAAAAAGAAAGGCTGCAACAACCCCCACTCCTTACTGGATACAGTGAGGAATACAGTAACTAAAGATGAGGAAAAGGCAGAGGTACTTAATGCCTTCTTTGTCTCTGCTTTCAATTTTCTATAGGACAATTAGTCTTCTGAATTGGTAGATGGGGCCAGGGTACAGTATAACCCCCACTGTAATCCAGGAGGAGGAAGTTAAGGGACCTGCTGAGCCACTTGGATCCTCATAAATCTATGGGACCAGATGGGATCCATCCTAGGATAATGAGAGAGCTGGCAGATGAGCTTGCTAAGCCACTCTCGATCATTTATCAACAGTCTTGGCTCACAGGAGAGGTTCCAGACATCTGGAAGTTGGCCAACATGACACCCATCCACAAGAAGGGTCGGAAGGAGGACCTGGGTAATTATAGACCTGTCAGCCTGACTTCGGTTTCAGGGAAAGTTATGGAGCAGATAATCCTGGGTACAATTATGCAGTACTTGCAGGACTATCAGGAGATCAGGCCCAGCCAGCATGGATTTAGGAGGAGTAGGTCCTGCCTGACCAACCTGATCTCCTTTCACGACCAAGTGACTCACCTGGTTGATGAGGGGAAGGCTGTGGATGTGGTATACCTGGACTTCAGTAAAGCCTTCGACACAGTTACTATAGTACGTATACAGGATAATACTGCTTTGACTGACAGATGTTCAGGCTGGTGCAGGAATGTGTTCACCTTTACATTGTTCTGGAGCAAGACGCCACCTACAGATTGTTTGACATTTTGTTTTTGCTTTTATAGCAAAACATGGAACATGGAAACATGTTAATAGACTCTTGCTACATCCTTGGATGTCAGAAGGCAGAATTCATGTTGATGCCAAGGACAGAGACCTTAACTAATAAATTAATGAAGTCAAATATGACAGTAGAATATAAGAGACATAAGAAGACATGAAAAAACATAGTACAAAAAGCAGAGTACAGCTCAGGTGTTCACTCTTTACTAGTTATATTGTCACAGTACATATTACTAAGCATATGCTTATTAGCACATGAAAGGAAAAGGAAACAGAGCCTCCTCCTTTACAAGCAGAGGATGGAGGGAGATGTAACATCAGATATGGAAGGAACTTCAAGGACTTCACGCTACTCTACTCTGAGCAAATAACAGTGAAAGAGTGGGAAGCACTAAGAGTCTCTTTCTTTCTTTTCACTAGCCAGCAGAAACCCCAGATGAAGAAGCTACAGACTGAACTGCTCTTGAACATACAGAATTACAATTAAGATGCTGTTTGGACAACCATCAGGCCAGGAATTACATGTGCTGCCTCTCTCTTTCTCCTCACTGTTTTTGGCAAGTCATAAAGCGACAAAATAACCACAAATTAAGAAACTTACCTGTGCTTTTTGACTGTCTTCTTGTTACTACATACAAAGTATACCACTGCCCCCAGATACTTACAGGTCATCTTCCTAGCCAGAGCCAAAACCCAAATAAAAAAATGTTCCCAAATTCCAGTCTTCCAATTCAATAGTATTATTTGCAAAGTACAGCTGGGCACTTGTGTTAATAAAACAAATATCACATTTAAACATGGCATGTACTACAAGTGCTGATGGAGAGCATTTTTTAAATGAGTAAGCACAACGCATGTACAGTGTTTTCCTAGTGCATTCAACTTGCAAATTCAACCAGAAATCAATAACAGTGGATTGTAAATTTGAAATTTATGTTTTCAACAGATTCCCTGGCATATTCAGTTTAGCACGGATTCTGATCACACGGGTTTTTGTTTGTTTGTAGCATATTTTGTAGCTATAATATTTAAAAATTAATAAACTAGAAGCAATTTTCAATATACAGACCTGAAACAGAATTGATAAACAAAGATTGACGCGGTGAATCTGAAAAGGCTATGATTTCCTTGGATTACTATTATATTACATTACAATTTCACAGTTAACTAAAATAATTCATAACAGTAAGCAATGAACTGAGTAAAAAATACTTGTAGAACCAGTCTTTCTGTTGTTACTACAAAGAAAATTTCATACAAGCAAAAGAAAGTACAAACACACCTATCCATGTTCATATGTGTGTGTGTGCTTTTCTAATTGAATGTAACCATGTGAACTAACACGTTCTTTGTAATATATATTTTACTTTTAATTGTTTGATGAAAGCTATTCTGGGGAAGGCGAGACAGAACATTTGTAATAAAGATCAAAAATGAATGGGCATTATCATCACTACGAAATTTGAGGACATGTAAATATCAAAAGTCTGCATCACAACAGGCTTCAGAATGTGCCCAGTGCTTCCTGTATTAGTTGTTACCTGTCTATCAGATACACATGCAGCCTCCCGGTGGTAAGTGATGGGCTAACAAAAGTTACTTTGCAGGGCTTCAGGAACACAACTCTAGAGCTGGACTAAATTCAGGTTGCAGAGGAAGAAAACAATTTTAATTGAGGATTAATTCTACTTTTCATAGCTAAATCATTCTGCTGTAACCAATATGCTTACCCAAAAAGAATTATCTAATGTATAATTACTTCAATAGTGATTAATAAATAATAACTCATCAATAGACTTTGCTGGCAGTTACTAACTATCAGCTGAAGAGAGGGCCTAAGGAAGAGTCTCAGGCCTTTAAACCAGGTAGCCATTAGCTGACAGAAATTGCCTGGTCTTGAGGTCATTCCTTCTATTAGCTAAAAATACTAATACATTTTTCAAATACAGAATAATTTTCTAAAAGCTACAGGCTGTACGGCACAACAAGCGGATTGTTATTTTAGACAGGACTGGTAGTTTCATTTTTTTCTAGCAACTAACAAATTAAAAACTCAGTGGGGAAAAAAAGTTGTTCTGCTGTTCAACCTTGGATTTTTTCTTAAAAGTCATCTCTCTAGTCTTCTCTGATTGATCACCACACTGCAGATAAGGGAATGTCCAGCACAGCTGTCTACCATCTCATGGATTGCTAGAAGCACTATACTGCCTCCAGTCATCCTGTCTTAAGGACATGGATAAAACCATGGTCCCGTGGTGCTGGAACTAAACCAACATGAGCTGTTGGATACGCACTAATTCTGATCCAAGTCTGTTTATGTGACTCTGTCCAGGAAGGGCTAGTGAACAAACATTTTTCAGTTGTGCAGAATCAAGCAACTGTTACTGCATGGATCCCATTTTTAAGACCACTATATCTTTTTGTGTGATACTGAGCTAAACTAAGTGAGGTCCCCAAGAATGTGATGGAGAAAATGCTAGGACATTTATGCAGGCTCTCCATAAGCCAGAGAGCACTACAGAAACAGTAATTATTTTCCTTTAGCCAAATTATTAGAGCTCCTCCTCATTGGCCAGGATAAGACTTAAATGTACTGTAAAGTATTGAATTAAGATCTTTAGCTAGGAGCTTGTGATCTCTAATCACATCTTAGATAAAGTAATAACAAAATAATAGCAGTGCAAATAAAGGTTGCCCTTATTGTCGTATGACTGTTATCATAAGATCTTTCTCAGCCTCAAGGTCTTCTTCTGTATCATGGCAAATTACTCAGCAGTGATGACTCTACAGTAATGTTTAATACAGCTGAAACCAAGATATACCTAGTTGTAGAGGTCTCTTCAAACCAGAACGTGCATGGGTTCAGTCAGACAGTGGAAGTCCTACCCTGAGCAGCTGACCCAGCTGCTGTCAGGCACACACTGCCAGCCCTACAACATATGCTGCAACCATTTTGGAATAGAAGCAGGAGTAGGAAGAGTGAAACCACGCAAAATTCTTAAGGCACAGCTTCCATCAGCATTCCCACTCACCACCACCCAGCCAGCTAGCCACTTTCTTTCACTGCTGCTCATTCCCATCTGCTCTGGCACTGTCTGCACTTGTCTCTTTTAACCTCTGCACACTGAATTCCTCCTGATTCCACTCCTTTCCATGCACTTTCTTTTTATCAGATACTCCCCCCAACAGAACAAACAGTTGCCAGTTGGCATTTTATTTCCACACCTATCTCCACATCCCATCCACAACAAAAAAGAATCGTAGAAGATTAATCTCCCCAAAACATCTCTTTCCAGAAAAATGTTCATCTCAGTTGACACACTGTTCTTTGTCCCAAGCGCCAGCTCCTTCCACTAACTGAAAAGAGAAACAATAAGCAAGGAAAACAGGAATTAAAATAACTTACAAGACAGTGAAAAGGCATGCAGGATATAGTGATTTTTCATGTTCACCTGACAAAGGAATGAGAAAGAGGGTTTGGAGAACAGAAGCACAGCTAAATGTGAAGTACCATAAATATTAATCCAAACAAGGAAAAAAACATAGTGGTGACAGTAGGAAAAGACCTGGTGAAGTGAAGGCATATATAAAGACAACAATGAAAGAAAGACACAGATGATGTGGCAGAAAATACAACTCAGCCAGCAATATTTTGCTTTTAAGAATTACTGACAAAGAATATATATGAGTTACCATTAAGAAACCCAACCTAAGAGTAGAAGAAAGCAAGCATATGGAGGTATGCAGAATTATCTGGATTATCATACTGTGCAAAGATGACAGTACACAGATCCCATGATTTTCAACAACTACAGCTGGAACACCTGCTAGAGCCATACACAGTCATCAGCCAAGCCTGCTTGTAAAGGCATCCCTCTCCCCTCAATACAGCATTACCTCAGGCATCACTCTGGTAGAACTATACTGCTCCCTAGTCCACAGCAGCATAGATGACTGTTACCCATCTATCATGGGTACATGTGTACACCACAGTCCTTTCCACAGGAATAAAGCCCCCAAGCAAAAATAACAGCAGTTGCAGTGACTTCCTGTAAACCCAGATGAATCTGAACAACATATTATATATCTGTTATGCACATAAAAAAGTCAACTCTGCTTTTAAATTACCTGCTCTGGAAGGGATTCTGATCAGATCCATATGAACTAAAGAGTTATGCTAATGATTCACATCCACTGAGCTGTGATCCTAGAAAAGAACTATTTGTCTTAATTCCCCTTTCTGAATTAATTTCAGGGTATGAAATACAGAACACCGTTATGTCTCCAAAAATCATATAGGAAATAGCAAAATTAATGTTTTGATTGGCTATCTAAGCTTCAAGAAGTCAGTTTCTATTTATAATGGACTGAATGCCACACTGAGGTTTAAGCTAATTTTGAGGTCAATGTCATCCCTTAAGAAAAACTGAACAGCTAACACTTAAGCAGTTTTGAGGAACAAATCTGCTTTTAATCTCACAGTTACTTCTGTTCCTCTAAATGTTTATCTGACATTAATCACAGCATTTTATTAATACCAGTCAGGTGGAAAAGAGATTTTAATCATCAGCAAAACTTGAAAGCTCTCTCCTCTCAAAAAAGTTTTGTGAATCAAAACCAGGTTCAAGGAACTGTCAAAGCAAAAGCAAAAGTATATGCAAGGTGAAGTCTTTTAGGTGTCTACAATATGCCTACACCAAAGTAAGAAATGGCTTATCAAGATGCTTCAGTTGAAGCTTTGGTTAACTTTCCTGAAAATCTATTCATTTTTAGAAGCAAACCTACTTTTATTACATATTTATGTTAATTGCCATGGATATGGAAGTAACTACATTTTATTAAAAAAGTGACTTTCAAGGAAACCAAGAAGTTTGAAATTGCATGCGCAAGGATTCAGATAATTTCAAATTCAGCTAGTAGTGCCCATGAACTCCTGGTATTGCAATAGAAGAGACTCAAAAAGATGGATTACCTCAGCAATTCATCTGAAAGAACACAGCTCTCAACTGAAGTGCTTGTCATGAGTTCATACCTTAAAAAACACTCCAGCAACAAAACCAAAACATGATTAAAGATGATCAGATCCCAAATGGACTGAAAAACAGCAAGATATATTTAAGCAATAACCTAGTGTCAATACCTATTTTGGTATTCCTGGGTGTTAATGACCCTATCACAGAGGCATATTATAAAAAACAAGAGCTAAAATTCTAGACTAACCAAACAGTCTCTTATCCCATAAAATTATCTCAAACTATATAGGCTTTTGGTCTTCAAGGCCTTGCAAAGATTAACTTAATAATTCACATAATTGTTGGTAAAATTCCATTAAGTGATACTCTCAAACTGGTAGAATATACATACATCCTACATGCACTAAGTCAACAGACTCAAGCATACCTATTAGGCTCTAGTAGCCACAAATACTTGGGATTTTTTCTTCGTCTTGAAAACAGTTTTTCCAAACACAGGTACAGCAGAAAATTACCAGCTGTTCTCTCTAAGACATGAGAGTGCCTCTGTATTCAGGTTACTCAAGCAGCAAAAATCTGCAGGATATGAGCTCTAAACAACACTACAAGAAAATAAGTCAAAGAGAAAGTAGGCTGTATGTTTCAAACTGATGGTCCTGAGGCCCATCTCCCACATTTCATACAGTTGCTGACACCAATGTTGGAAGCTGAACTGCTTGCAGCTTATTCTCAGATGAGCCCAGGACACTCCAGAGTGGGATAACAAGGTAGTATCACATAGCATAAACTTGCAAGCATTACCCTGTATTAGGGCACAAGAACATGAGACCTACCCACCAGAGTACACAACAAACAACATCCATTTTATGAGAGCCCTCAATGTTTTCTAAAGTTGGAAAAATACCAGGCTTCAGGCTAAATCCTTCATCAGTACATTACAATGACAATTATCAAATCCTACTTGAATTGAAGTCTGTCCCAATACTGGTTGATAATGAGTAAAAAACAGCCTGATACCTTACCCTGTTCTAGTATGCTGGTGAACGCTCCATTTTATCAGTGAGTATGGTGATAAGATATGGGGGAACAGTTTCAAACTGAAAGAAGGTATGATTAGATATTACAAAGAAATTCTCTACTATGAGGGTGATGAGACACTGGAACAGGTTGCCCAGAAAAGCTGTGGATGCCCCATCCCCTAGATGTGCTCAAGGACAGATTGGATGGGGCTTTTGAGCAACCTGATTTAGCAGAAAGCATCCCTGCCCATGGCAGCAGAGCTGGAACTAGATGATCTTTCTGGTCCCTTCCAACCTAAACCATTCTACGATTCTGACTATCGTGACAGCCAGAGGAAACCAGTTTCTCATTCCAAGAGCAATCCCTCTTGTACAGATAATTAATCTGTTGGAAGCAACACTAAGAACCAGGCAACCACTTCCCCCTCCTTATTTCTTCACTTTGGCACATTTGAGTTCTTTTTCTAAATTAACTCACTGAACTGACAGAGAAACAATCTAGAAAAATAAAAAAATAAATACATTAAAAACCCACCAAAAATCCAAACCACAAACTCAGAGCCTTTCAGCCATCACAGGTAACATGAGGACTTCAAGCATAGCCTCAGCAGTTCCCATATCCTTATACTCATAGGTTAAAGCACTTCAAAGAACCACTTCCTAGTCATGCGTCCTTTTGTGGGGCCAGAAAGTAGTGTCACAGTCTGCTGGCCATGTTATAAAGGGACTGAAGAGGAGTGAGAGGCCTCCAGTGTTCTATCCAGCTATTATAGTGACAAAAACATGACTTACTTGCTGATCACTTTAGTACAGCCTAAACAAGAGATGCCAATGCAGAGGGCTGTCTTTGGTCCATGTTCTATCAGCACAGCCTAAAATCCATGCTAGGGCTCGGCAGTTGCAAAAAAACCTGAATCAGAGTGTGTTTCAGTTGAAAACTTGCCACATTTTCGCTTATTTTTCAGGTCAGTTTTCAGCCAGATCATATAGCTATAAAGAGCTGAAGGCTGGCACAAAGAAGGTCAAGAATATCTTTGGTTCAGAGAAGATGGGATCACTCCCTCCACAGCAGCACAATGCTTAGGCAGATTCAAAGTGTTTAAGGAGACCTTTCCTGACATGATCCGCCTGCAGTCCTTCCTTGTGCCCCCACACTACAGTACAAAGTCATACAGCACATGCAAAGTATAAGGTCAACACCCCTTTGTTCAAGCACGCAGCTCAAACTGCTGTCTAGTCCTCTGCTTGCAGAACTAGCTTTGTTTTGGTATTCACAGTAACTAAGAAGGAAGAGTTTCTCTATATGTTCACCTGAAAAATCAAGATGACACTACTGTGAAATATTCTCCTAAGCTGACAGCATTTCTCATGTATGTTTTGGCTTGTTATACAGTTCTGAGTTTGATATTTGTACACAAAACAAAAACTGACATAAATAAATTATTTTCTCTCTTTTCTTTTGTGGTGTAACTCCTGGAACCATGCCAAATTTAGAAACAACAGCTCAGAAAATTAGTGCTTCCATCAACCTCAGGAAGCAGATAGGTTGCAAAGTCCTGCTCCTGATCAAGAGATCTGAGAAATTACTATATCACCCTCCTGAGCTAGCACACAGCACACAACGGGAAATGTCAGCACTGAAGGAAGGAGCCTTGGAAACCCTACAAGTATTATTGCTTTCTTTTCATAAATAGTCTCATGAACACTGGTATTGAAAAGACTACAGGAAAAACAAGAAAAACAAAGCGAAGAGACCATATGAGATACTTAGTGCCATGGTTTAGTGGATGGGATGTTAGGTAATAGGTTGGACTCGATCTTACTGGTCTTGTCCAACCTTGTTAATTCTGTGAAGTGAAATGACATAGTTAAAAGCTTAAAATTTCGTCAGACAACCACATCCACCAAGTTAATTGGTTACAAAAAGCCCAAGACAAAGCAAAAACTTTAGACAAGCCTCCAGAAAAGGTCCCAAACAATACACACTATCATTAAATAGATAAGCAAATTTTAGAAATGCTAATCAAGAAAATATTTTAGATACTTCATGGTACAATCTCTTATAAAAAGGAAGGTTTTTCAAAGTAATGAAATGTATTTGATACATTAGAAATACTTACAACTACTCCACTCTTGGTGACAGTTTCCCGGTATGTAAAATTGCACACTGCCCAAGCTAGGTAATACGTGGACATGAGAGGGGTCTGTGAAAAGTGATCTGTAACCCATCCATCTTCTTCAAAAACAGAAGTTTCAATTGGCATGTTGGACAAAGATAAGTAAGTTGCTTGATGTCTGATGCTGATTTTGAAAGTGGCCTTGTAGATGGGCTCATCAAAGCAAGGAAAGGCTTTTCTGGCGTGTGTAGGAGAAAACTGCGTAACACCAAGAAATCTAGAAAAGCAGCAAACAAAAATAAAAAGTGATTACTAACTGTGCCCAGCACTTGATTCATAAACATATCAAATAAAACATTGCTTGATTATTGTGGCTTAAGGAGAGGGAAATACAACTGTATAAAGTATATAGTGTTTGAACACTGCTTTGTCGCTTTCTTACTACCTCTACTGAAACACAATTGATAGAAAGTAATGGTCTACAAATTTCCTACAAATTTGCAGATGCCACACTGACATTAAGTAAATAATCCCTCACCTTGCAACAAACTTCAGATTACTGCAGTATTGTTCATCAATATGTGAAAAAAACCCACGAGCCACTAACGGTTTTACAACGCATAACAACCACAGTCCTCTCAGTTCAAACTTGGATTTAACAGCCTCCTTTAACAGGGAGTTCACTCTGCCCAAGACACTGGCAGGGCACTTTGCCTCTCTTTGGGCAGGAGAACTTATGGTCACACAGTGCACTCAAGGGGGTCATTGTTTTCCAATGCTGATTACTTCTGTAGCTGCTGCATGTAAGTCTGGGACAAAGTACTATACAGCACTGCTGTGTCTTTCCACCTCAAAAAAAAATATTCTGTCACCTTTGTAGAATTTCAAATTAAGTAAATGATTAAACAAGCACAGAGTTATTTCACTGCCCTTCTACATGTGCTTTCCCGGTCTATATAGGGAACAAATCGATGTTTACAGTTAACAGGTTAAATCATGAAAAGATCTCTGAAGGAGGAAAAGGTATTTATTAGGCCACTGTAGAGAATGGCAAGGCTTTAGCTTGACAATAAAACATATAACTCTTTTCTTTTGAACTAAAGAGATTTTAGCCCAGATATAGAATAGGAAACTTTCCCGGGAGAGACTTATATTTACACCTGTGGAGAAAACCCGTGCGCAATGATCATTTCGCACAAAAAGAAGCTACACTTAAAAGGTTGAATAACGGGGTTTGGTAAGAGTATTTTCTGGACGCATGCAGAATGAGAAAATTACCATGGGCCAACTATGTAACTGTAAAGGTAGCACATAAGCAGGCTTTTTGAGGGGTATTGATTCATGTCTCACTTTCCAAGGTTCTATCAGTAGTAATAATCATGCAATTTTAGATACCAGCAAACATGTATCAAAATTTTAGAGGCTGACTAATCATCTGTTATTCCTCTGAGGGAAGAGTATGGGTGGACAGTTTTGATATAATGAAAATGGTGGCACCTATTATTAATCAGTCTATAATCATTATTCTGCAATATGATACTCTCTACTGAGGGAGAAAAGAAAATAAGCAGCCCTTAAGGAAAATTAAGTATATAATTAACTTCTTCTAAAACCTCTTGGGTTTTACACTTACTTTGGAGACAATAAAGAAATAAATTTATTGAAATGTTATACTTTTTTCTTGCTATAGTGCATCTGTGCCAGATAGAACTAGATATACATTTTCCAGTGAATTATCACCTCTTTCAAATAAGAGTAACTTTTGAAAAATTTGAAAAAAAATTCCACCACTGGTCTTTTGTGTAAAATTAAAAACTTTTTTTTTGGCTAGTAATTATTGAAGGTATTCATTGTACCACATTTTTCTTGTCTCATTACAAAACATGGACTACTAAAACCACAATTCTGCATTAAGACTGCTAAATCTAAAGTAAAAAGTTGGTGCCAGGTAGTCCAGTGTTAATCAAAAATAAAAAATCCATGTTATCAGTGGATTTGTACTAGCGCAACAAAGCCACATCAGCCAATTAAATGAAGCAAAGCAACTTAATTTATATGCAAAATATTTCAAGGGGACTTGATTCTGCATTCTAGGCACACTCTAAGAAGCTACAGACATCAACTGAAGCTTCAAGTGAGCATGAAAAACTGTACTGGACTGTTATTAATAAAGCAAGAGTGATGAACGTTCCTCTGCAATTAACAATTTTAATGAGCTCCAACATACATGTAGATACATACTTATGGAATGCTATTTATATCGTGACACTCTAAATAAGGAAGCTTGTCTATATCGTGATACTCTAAATAAGGAAGCTTGCTCCTCTCCCCGACCCCCCCCCCCCCCGACTTCTCAGAGATCTTATCAGTAATGTTAATACTTGTTAGGCCATTGAAACAATCCATTCATTGCATAAAAAACCCGGTAACCTGGTAAGTATGGTAAATTCTTCATCTCCTATATTCTCACAGATAGATATATCTACATAGATGTAACTGGGCAGACACTGGGTGGTCAATATTTCATACTAAAAATACATCAACTACCAATAACAGTGGTATTTATAACATGTACACTACTATCAAATATCGATTTGCTTGTTGTGCCATAAAGCAAAACAAACAAAAAGTTAAAACTGCTTTCCAAAAACTAGACATTTACATTTTAAAAACCCAAACAAACTAAACCTAAAACATTGTCTCTGTTTATCTATATCTTTTTGTCTTGAAGTAAAACAAGCAAACTTCTATAACACACCAAAAGTGAAAAGCAGGCTGAGTATTTCATCCATTTCTTTACACACACCTCTCAGGGTGCTGATACTTTTATCTACAATTCCCCAAAACATAACCATAAGAAGTTGTACTTCAGCAAATGACAGGCTCGCAGCCTGTCTTCTCAGCATATCCACAGCAGTACTTCACAACTGTTTTAATTCCACCTCATCTATTAAAGGAAGACGTGTTTCCTCAACAACCTATCTCTTTTGACATCTTAGTTGTTACAAGAGGAAAGAATGTTTGTTTGTTTTGCCCCTGTGATTAAAGGAATTTTTTTTCCTTTTCATTTATGCCAAAGTTTGATGTTCACTTCAATTATGCCTGCATACTGTTACAGTTCTCTACAGTAGCTCTGTACTATAGGTCTGTTGATTCCTGCCGCTAAATTCTGGCATATAATGCAAAGTAAATTCGTAGCATATCACTTGCATTCTACATTTCAAGTACAGTTGCAAAGACATCAGTCAGAAAAATAAATACTTTTATGCAGCTGTCAGCAATTCAAACTGACTTGTGACTTTCACAAAAATTAACAGAAATTAACTTTAGGAAAAAAAAATAACAAAGTGAAGGTATTACTATGTTTGTGATGCCTCATAGTTAGCAAGAGTTATTAGTTCCTCAAGTACAACACAAGTGAAAAACGATGATTTGGACCCTTTTACAACAACTTTACTCCAATGAGGCTGCTGTATTTTAATCAGATATGAAGATATCAAAAAGCTAAAGCCCTACTAAAACATCAAAGGCCCCCAGAGCATGCAAGAAGCCCGTCTGTCTATCATAATTGAAGTTGTCCATGTTTAAGGACTACAAATGTTTATATATATATATATTACATTTAAAAATGGGTTATTAATCAAAATGCAAATTGTTACATTGTAAGAGCATGCTCTGATCAAAGAAGTTCCCTGGTTTAGAATGTGTATTATTCACTCTATACTATAGTGAGTCATTAAGCCTGTGCCAGCAGAAAAACACTCCTATTCAACACCTGAAACTATAACCACACAATCATTACAGTTTTAAAGTGAGCTGGTGTAAAGAAAGACACATGCCATTCATTTCAAAATAGCAATGCTACCTTACATAAGGTAAGGATCTTGTATGACTGTATTTAAGAGCACTAAAAACAAAGCAATCTACATCTGAAAAGTTACACATGGAATACTGGGAAATCCATCCTACTATCACCTTCCACCCTGTGTCTTAGACCGCGATGACTTGAAGAGTCATTGGTGGTGGTGTTTTTTAAATCTTAACTAGGGAATCTCTACTGTAGTACAGTAACTCTGGAAAAACATCACTGGCACACCTATCTGACAGTTCTTCAACTATTCCCATACAAAAATCTAACTACACAAGAATAACAATTGCTTAAATAACGTCTCAGATTTGTAAAGTGAAACCCTGCTGTTTAACAGCATTTTGTTTTCTGATTTGCCCATTATCATATAGGTCTGTAAGAACTCCCAATTACCCTAGACATTCAAACATCCGTGATAAATACATTTTATCTGCAGCTTTTCCTACAACCATGCTTTTTCAAATTTCCATTTTATTTCACTTTGATGACAAATTTCAAAAACTTAATTTCAATCCTGCTCGCAGTTCTAACATCAGGCTGTTTAAAATTGTCAGTAATCATAGCAATGAAAACATGTTTTAATAAAAGAGCTTTTCACTTAATTGAGTTGGTGAGGATGCTTTTCATGTCTGACTCGCTATTTTTGCCCAGTTCTTCCAACTATGAACTGTTCCACTTCACAGTATAAAACAGTAAGATTCAGCAAGAGAAAAGCTGTCACTGCACAGATGTTTTGCAAAACGACAGCTTAAAAAGAAACTGATTCTAAAATTACAAACCATGCCAGAACTGTCATGAAGCCCATCCCGCCTTTCTTTTCTATTACAAAGCCTGACAGTGGTTAGACAACTACTTTATAAAAGAAAGCCTCTGCAACCGCCTAGACGGCGGCCACCACAGTGACCTTGCCTACCATAACAAGGGCCTCCACAGGTACCTAAGCCGTTATAACAGCACAAGTAGATACAGATCAAGACTAAACCTTGTTCTGCATGAAAACTAATTACATTTGCCCAGTCACGGGGTGTAAATCTGCAGCAGCTCGGATGCAAAGGTGTAAACGTATTCACTTGACGTGAAATTACATCCACCACGTTTTTGCTTCAAATAATACAATAAAAATCAAAACAGCAGAGAAGTCCCGCCCCCATACACGCTGCTGGCAAGGTTCTATCACACAAGGGCACACGGCAACCGAGCAGGGGCCGCGTTTACTAAACAGACCCGGAGCCTGCCCCGACAGGGACCGAGCGGACGTTCTGCTTCATTCCTGTCATACAGTTTGCTCGTTACCACTGTCGGTCCTCAAGCCGCACTAGGGCATCTCCTGACCCTCCGGCCGCAGCCCACAGCCCTCCTCACCCAGGTGGGAGCGCAGGCGAAGCGTTGCGCTCACCTGCCGGCGGCCTCAGCTAACCCCGGCCCGGCCTCCCGCACGGCCCCAGCCCGCACCGCCCCGCAGACCGAGGCAGCTCCGCCCGCTCCCGCTCGCTCCTAAGCAGCCCCTCAGCTTCAGCCGCTCTCTAGCCGTTCTCCCGACACCAGCCGGTGGCGCGGGGCGGGAAAAGACTCGTGGACCCCGAGAGCCTCCATAGCTCCGCCCTGCCAGCGCCAACCCTAATGGGATCCCCAGTCCGGCTTGCGCTCACCGATCGACCGGACTTGGCAGCCACCCCTCCCCGTCGAAGACCCCTGCCTGGGCTGCCAGCAGAGCCCCGCATCCCTCGGCGGGACCGCCGGAGCTGACCGGCGAGGATCCCGCGGCATCACCCGCCTGGCGGCTCCGCAGCCGCCGGGTCCTAGCGCCGCCCCGCCCGAAGTTCGGCGCGGGGGCCGCCAACTTCGGACCGAGTTGGGTTTGAGTCTCCGCTACCTTCGCTCGCCGTGGAGGACGTAGGAGCTGCGGAAGAAGCCCAGCAGCTCGTTCTCGATTAGAGCGTTGTAGATTATCTTGAGGTTGTAACTTCTCTGCACCTCCAGGCTGCGGTTGAGGACCACGACGAACACCTGGGTCTGAGGGTAGAAGAAGGTGCGAGCCACCCGCACTTCGCCGGCCAGCTTGTCCTCGGCCACGCGGACCGCCTCGATGTGCATGCGGTGGGCGTGCAGCACGATGTACCGGCTGGCGTTGTGCACCTCTAGCTGCACGTTCACCTCCCCGCTGAAGGTGAAGTTCTCCATGAAGGCGCTCAGCATCAGGTTGTAGTGCAGCGGCCGCAGGTGCCGCGGCAGCCGCGGTCGGGCCCAAGGCGGCAACTCCTGTCGCCGCTGCCACTCCTCCTCCTCCTCCTCCTCCTCTTCCTCCGCCGCTTCTCCTCCCCGCGCCCCTTCTTCTGGCCGGCCAGGAGGCTGCCCCGGGCCGGGCGGCTGCTGGGCCGCCCCCGCGAGGCTCCCGTTGCCGCTGGATCGCGGCGGGCCGGCGGCGGCGGCGCCGCACTCCTCGAAGCGGACGCTGAGCAACACAGCGATCATGGTCACTGCCAGCAGCGCCAGGATGGAGACGGCGAAGCCCAGGACCAGGCGCTTGTGCACGGCGATGTGCCGCTCCGTGGTGCGGGGTCTTGGCCCCGCTGCCTCGGCCCATGGTCCCGGCGGCAGCCCCCGGCTACCGTTCCGCAGGGCGGCCTCTTCCTCGATCATCATGGGGGTGACGGGCGGCCGCTTCTCCTCCAGGGCCATCACGGCAGCGCCGCCCCCGCCTCCCGCGGGGCCGCCGCCACCCGAGGGGACCCCGAAAGCATGGAAGACTCCGAGGCAGGGGCCCTGGGCCCGGGTGGGACGCACCGCCTCTCACTTCCCGATGAACCGCATCACCCTGGCCGCCAGGAGCCCTGCCGCTCCCCGAGCGGGGGGACGGGACGAGGTCGGGTCAGGTCGGGCAGGAGGCGGCGGGCGCTCCCCGCCGTCCGGCCACGGGGCAGGCAACTTGTGCAGCTTCTGTGGGGCACTTCAGCACATGCCACCGAGCGCACCTCGGCGCCAAAGGGGAGGGCTCTGCCGCCCCGGCCCCCCCGCTAGCACCGCCGCCTGCAGGGAGCTCTCTTTCCCCCGCGTCCCGAGCTGCCAGGGCCGGGGTCGGGCTGCTCGCCCAACCCCGGCAGCACCCGAGCCATGCGCGCCCCCGGGGCGCCGCCGCGCAAGTCGGCCCGTCCCCGCGGAGCTCGCCCGGCACCGAGGCGGTGGAACCGGACAGCGGCTCGGGCCGGGCCCGTCCTTCTCTTCCTGCTAGCGGGTCAGGCTCCGGAGAGTCGCTCCTCGTGGCTCCTCTTATTTTCTCTTTCCGGTCTCCTGCAGGTACAGAGCAGCCTCCTGGCTGGCTCGCGCAGAGGCGGCTATATATAGGCACCGGGGAGAGGCGAGGAAAGGGATGGGAAGGGGGAAGAGGCGGGCAAGCCCCGCCGCCCCTCGGCTTCAGCGGCTGCTCCGGCTGCCGGCGGTGACGGCGGCGCCCCGGGGGAGCAGGCGGGGGCGGGAGGCGGGGGCGACGCGGGGATGAGGGAGGCTTTTCTCCGGTGTGTCACACGCGGCAGCTCCGGGGGAGGTCGCTGAGGCGGCGGCGGGAGCCCCGGCCGGGGCGGGAAGAGAGCGAGGGCCCGGCTGCTCGGGGACGGGGCGGCTGCAAAGCCTCCGAGCCGCAGGACTGCCCGGGATTACATGCAAATGCGTGTGATCGCCACATAAATATTGAACGCCCTTACTGTGTCATATTTATAGAGGCTTAATAGAGAGCCGCCGACTACGTGTTTGGACGACAATAGTGCTGTCATACTAACGTGAGGATGGAGCTCAAAAAAGGATAAATACTCCCGCGTAAATCGATAGGATTAATACGCCGAGGGGAAAAAAAATCGCTTTATAAGCGTTGGCTGAGACTTTCAGAAATCCTTGTGCCGTTACTGCGCGCAGCCAGAACTCTCCTGCTGTCCTTCCTGCCAGTGCTGAACCCCGTTCCTCAGCTGGAGGGATTTAAGGATGTGCTAAATGCTGCCTCGGGTAATACGGCAACACTTGGCTTGATTAGCCCTTGGAACGAACCCGGTCCGGAAAACTGAATCAGCCCACTTCCACTTGTCCCTAGACTTTTGCACATAGGGACTGCAGAAACAGAATACATACAGCGAGCATCTAGATCAATGTCTTAAAGTACCTCTGTTCCCCTTATTTTGCTTGGATACTTCAAAAACTATCTATGTTCATTTTCTTTTTTGAAGCTCTAGCTTCAGTCTTGTAAGCAGTTACAGGTGTGTCTATCCACGGTATTGAGTCCTGTGGAAACTACAGGAATATATGCTATATATCAAGTTAAATGAATACATAACAATTGGCAGGATAAAGGCCTTATTTTCGATAATGAAGAAAAAGGAAAAAAAAATAAATCAAGTTGTACACTTCTTTCATAAGCAAAGCAAATCTACAGAGTTTCATGAAATGTTCCTTCAAGAGGAAATGTCTGATCTGTTTTCCCTGAATCGACGACATCTTCTAGAAATGTTACATCACTTAGCATGCTGTTGTAGAATATGACTGATCATTTACTGACACTCGAAACAGTTTAAGGATTACCAACTTAAGTATAAGGAATTTACTACCTTCTTACATACTCCTTATATTTTTTTAGCTATTCCCTTAGAAGGATTGTGTTTAGCTCTATTGTCCCTGGAAGGAAATGAGCCCAGTCTAAAAAAGGTTTGTAATCTTAACTATTCTGAATTATAAGTATGGTGGTACACTCGCTAATTGTGTTTGTATGTCCTCGGAGTAGTAAGATTTTGCTCCATAACTAGTGTTCCCACATGTGTTCTGTGGTGATATTTAGCTGCCCACCTGCCATAACAGGCCAAAGAAACATTTTATTATCCAAAAATAGCCTTCCTTATTTGTTGACTGAAGTTAGAAGCCGAAAGGTAGAAAATAATTTCTATGTGATGGGGGGTGCAGGAGGAACAAACAAACTGACACAGCAAACTAACATCCAAAGCTATAGGTTTAAAATGTCAGTTTCTATATGTTTTATTAAACCCTTTAAAAGTGGTCACAAAAGTGTCTGAGTTTTTAAGACGTTGTATGCAGGCTGTCAGTATGAGGCATTAGTAAAATAGGCAGTGTTTCCTTCTATCTCTCTCTGCATTTGATTTTTAAGTTATGTTTCCATCAGCAGTGCATGGAGATATTCATGCAAAGATGTGATCCAAAAACAGAAGTAGCCTGGAATATAGTGGAACAGTATGTAATTTATAAATATTTTTAATTTTTAATCATATTTTTAATTAAATAAAAAATAATAGTCGCAGCTTTCACAGGTTAAGTTTGTGAAGCCTTTTCAGAAATGTGCTGAATGACAAGCAATTGGGCTAACCAGCTCTGCCGCTTCTAAAGCAGGATGTACAATTGTTTGTGTGACAGCCCAGGAACATCGTTCTGGCCTTGTTAATGTATAAATAACAAATACATAACTCTCTAGGCTGAGATCTTCCAACCCCAGCCAAGAGAGTCAGTCACACAAATTGGCTTCGACAATATTGGTCTATAAGAGAGTATGTAAAAGGTTTAAGGTGCATGCTAGTAAGAAGCCATGAGGCTGATTCCTTTTAAGCCAAGTTGAAATAGCACTCAAAATACTGGTGCAAGGCAGTAAAATACTGGTACTGGGCAGTAAGGCTGTCTGTATTTGTCATTGCTCAAACAAAGCATTGAGAGGTTTGCAAACCCTCTCCACCCCTCTTTGGGCTTGTTGTCAGTCTGGGGACTTACAAAAGAAGGTGCAGCTAGGTACTGTGTTAAATAGCTCATGTGGCTCCACTCATCCATCATTCTAAAACTTCACATTACTAGATTAACCTCTTCATATTAGTAATAACAGGTTTCTAAAAGGTAGCTTGAGCAGATACAGGTCAAGTGAGGTATTAACTTACTAATTTTTTCTGGAATGCTACTCTCTGCAGTTAGTTCTGTGTACAAACTCTGATATATAGCCATTTTGCTGAGAAAATACAAAGGCGTGGGGTTCCCAAAATACAACGTGTGTACATGTGGGGAAAATTCTCAGGTTTTCATTTGTCCACAGTTACAAGCATAGATATGGATTGCAACTCCTTTGGTCTTTCTGCAAAGATTTTTGAAAAATATGTCAGATCATTGATTATTTTTTCAGCGAAATCCTGATAATAACTCCCTGTTGTTCAAAACCTTCTCTAGGACATCAACATGTTGTATGCAATCTCACTTTATGAGCTTAGGGTTTCATGCACTGATACAAAATAAGAGTATGTCTCTCCTTAACTGAATTGCTATGGAGATGCCACTCCCTAGACAAGTATCAGAAGAAACATGGATATACGTCAGACAGCATGGTTTTCAATTCTATACCAGCTTTCAGCACAGCTAGCAAAGAGATGATGAGGGACTCCCATAAAGCTGTAGTTTATGTTAAGATTGCACACAACACCTCTCGGTATTCACACTGTTGCTTTACAGTCTTGGAAGAGAAGCTCTATAAATGAGCAACAACACTGTATATCATGCAGCTGGGTACAGTTCATCCAAATTGGGGATTGGCACATCACAGTTTTCTGAGTCTGCGTAACTATTGATGCTTTTTAACCCAAATGGTCCATCCTTCATTCATCTTGGTATAGCAGAGGTTTACAGACGGACTTTATAATTCTGACTCCACTCACACAGCAAAACAAACAAAACCAAAAAAACATGGTAAGAGGCTCAGAAAATGCCCTTCTGTGCAAAGCCCAAAACCAACTGGAATTTATATTGGTAAGAATTACAGGGGGGAAAAAGCCTGCAGCAGCCCAGATTAGTCAGTGCTCCACTGATGCTTTCAGGCTCAGTCAGGCATTTCTCTGGTCATAGCTGGAATCTCCTTCCATACTTCAGAGACAAGGGTAACCATAACCCCTCCTATTTAAGTCCTAAAATGGACTATACTTCATAGCCTACTAATATATTGGTTAAAAAACTTCAATAAGGTGACCTCTCAAAGTATTATGAACTATTCAGTTCTGACATACACAGATTCCATGTGGCTGTTAGTTACAAGACCAAGTCGGGGATGACTGTTTCCAAGCCACACAGGTTGCTAGCAAAGTAAAGAGGAAATCATCTATCCATCCGTCTGTCCATCATCCCTGGCTTTTCAGTTATGACTGATTCCCCAAATTGAATCCTCTTGAGGCTTACAAGTAGGCCAAAGGGAGTGAATTGGTACAGTGGTCTGTCCTAGCTTTAGTGTTTTGGGGGTTGGTTTGATTTTAGTTTTAGGGTTTTTTTCAGAAGACGTTTTCAGTAACATGTCAGGTTTAACATATGGCACTAGGGAATACACCTTCTGTTTAGTTTTAAAATTGCTGCTAAGAAAAATGCTAAGGGAAAGACTTTCTAATTAAAAGTGAAAACACTGGATTGTAAAACAAGCTGACACACAGTGATTTGTGTTGGCTTAAACATACTAAGAAAAGGGGCACTCCTTCCATCGTTTTCTGCTCCTTCACCATCACGTCAGCTGTATAAATGACCTTTCTTATTTGAGTTCATTAGCATTAAGCTGTACTTATGTTTAGTTTATAATTAGAGATGTCCAGATGACTAGGTATGGCTTTATCTTGGACAAGTTTTGTTTTTCCTCTTTTGAAGGAACAGATATATAATGAAGGGGCTTGGTATTGGTCTGTGCTGTGGGTAAAGTCCCATCTAATGAGAAGCTGGAAGTTTGCCACATGACAGAGAGGGTCCCCAGTAATCTGGATCCTTCTCTTTCCCTTCTTCCTTTCTCTTTTATCATCACCTCTTGCTTTTCTATCATCTCTCAATTTGGAAGGAACATCAGAGAAAGCACCAATAGATCACTGCCTGTGCACCACCAGACCCCAGTGACCGCCTGCTGCTTCCCATTCACCTTGTGCTTTGAAATATAGCATCACCACTCTTTGTTGTGAAAGTTTCTTCTTTTATATTTCAATCCTTTTAAACTACTCAGTACTACCCTACAGAATCATAATACTTCCCTCTCCCCGACCAACACTCAGTATTTTCTTTCTCAAGTTTTAGGATAAAAATACCTACTTTCATATGAGAAGTAAATATTTTAAATTTTCAATTTAGGTGGCTGAGATGCATTCTTTTCCCCAGATGTTCTGTTTTCATATCTATCCACATCCACTCAGCAACTGAATTTTTTTTCTTCATTTCAGCAGTAATTTAAGAAAGAGGTGTCCTTATTCTCCACTGGCAAGTTTTAGTTAAAGTATATTTCTACTTCTTTACAACAGGTTTTTTTTCAGTATTTTTAACCACAGCTTCTTGAAGACTTTTTTCCATGCATGAACCAATTCAATTCCACAACTTCAATAATGCCATGTTGTTGGTAGAGGGATGCAGAGCATAGATATAATACTGTTGGTTTCTTTTACTGAATAATTACACTTAAAACTGGCTAATTGGAATCAATTAGTAGTAAGAAGTTAGTCTCAAGGGGAGAAGAATTATGTATGGAAACTCTAGATTATGTAAGGAACCAACATTTCCACACCTAGATTGAGTCTTATCTGCTGCACCTTTTTCATTAAAAAATAGAAGGAAAACAGTAGTGGGCAAGGCAAGGGTTTAATTCCATTAAACCACGTTTTTTAAAACATCTGTGGATAATCTCTTCATCTATTTAACTCTACAATACATATTCAGACTTCTGGTACTGGATTTCAATAGAAGATTTCAATACAGAGTTTAGCATATTTTGTAAAGCATTATAGACATCCTGCACTCTTTTGTTTCTTTCAGTATCACATTTCCATTTTACAAGGCAAAAATACGGATGTTTCCTCATGAGTCTCCTGATTCAGCCAAGCTAGAGCGTTCCGGCTTATGCAAAAATACTTGTACTTTACCATCACCTGCCTCAAGCCCATATTTGTGTGTGGTAGACATTATATGAGTATGTGAATGTATTTTGTCAGCTCTGCCATAACCATTTGTACCCTGCTATGGACTCCCTGAGTAATTGTAAGAATATGCACACTGATACTCACCTTCACCCTTCACTGATCTTCACAATCAAAGTACCTTAGGGATTTGTCATTTGCCAAATGTCCTAGATAAGCATAAAATAGGTATTTTTTGCAGAAATGTGGCCAGAATTTAACAGATGAGAAAAATACAGTCCACAACAATCCTTCAAGAAGAATGATCTGTAAAAACAGTCACAAGTGTCTACAAACAGAATCGCTGTGAGATTCCTCAGTTCAAATGTTGATTTATCCCAAGCGTTATCTGAAAAAAGGACTGCAAGGAAAGTGTCAGTGTGTGTTTATGGTTGCTACGATTTTATAATTGATTTCAACAAAGAACTTTGTTATGTGCTGAAACTTGGCTTTCTTTGGGCTAGCCTTTAAAATGAAGCAAGTGCCAAAGGGGAGTAATAAACAGGGAGGGACAAATTATGAAGGGGTTGAGAAGTTCAGCTGACTGGAGAAGATCATTTGCCTCATTGCTCTTCTTGGCCAAAATTTGCCTGGGTTTGATTTTACTGGGATCCCGAGGATTAGATGCTTCTGTTTCCTCACACAATGAATAATGTGAACCAATTGAACAAGGTCTTTGAATACAGAATACCAGTTATTGATTAAAAAACAAAACCAAAACAAGTAAATGTTCACAGTGATAGAACCATTCTAAATGCATCATCAACACTTCAAATTTAACTAATGTTTAAAATACATTAAAATATCCTTCTTAGTAATAATTCTAGGTTCCAGTCTTTCAAGCTACGCGTAGGTCACTCAGTTTCCAGGGTAGTTGTAAATTTGCAATTTCATTAAGCATCAAAATACAGTACCAATATATCTGATCACTTGATGGGCCTCAGAGCTCTCTACCAGGTATTCTGTAACACCACTCAACTTACAGAACATATTTAATAGTTTTAAAGATTTTTTTTCTTAATGCATTGGTACTATTTTGAGCTTGTCTCTGCAAGTAAATTCCTGCTCCTTATCGCCCTAATGGTAGTGCCATAGGCACACATCTCAGAAGAATTAAAAATATTATAGCTATTCTGGTTATAAAGATCTAGAGATTACTCAGATGCATGTTTTTCATTATGTTGTAAGATCCAGATCGGTAGTCTACAGAACAGTCATGGCTGTTACTTTCTTGTTAGAGAATTGTTAATCTGACCACTCATGCATAACTTGAATTGCAAAAGGAGTTTCACAATTAATATGTTTTTGGTGAGAAATCATACCTATTATCAAAATGGCAAGATTTAACCTCTGTTGGTATAAAATTCACAATCACAGAACCCTATTGTTTCAAATAATTTGTTTATGAAATAAGACCAGAGCACTAAACAGCAAAGGCAGAAAAATTTAAAAAATCAAAACATTTCAGTAGGAAATTCATTCACTTTGCAGACGATAAATAATTCCTTCTGTCATATCTTTTACCAACATGACTAATGACTGAAAAGAAGTTTTCCATTCATTTGCATTCCTTTATTCCTTAGAGAAGAAAATTAATTAACTACATTTTGATCACAATTATCCTCCTTGAGATGTGGGAGCTGTGATTAGTAGACAACCTATGTCTCATTCATTCTCTTAAAAACTTAACTTTTGATGTGGGACAGGGGCAATGAACCGTCTTTGCTGCTATATACTTTTAGGACTTTTCACAAAATAATATTTAACTGGCAGTAAAGGAAGTGTGCTTCTAATTAAAATAATATTGATTCAGCATGTGGTATTTTGCCTTTGGTTTTCACTTTTTATTAGCCAAGTTGTCACTTTTCTCTTTAGTGCCACCTTGTGGGTCAGCCAGTTATAAAACCACAAAAATCTCTCCTGCACTAACAATAATTGTATTTGGCATTCAGAGGATCATGGGGAAAGGGGGAGGCTGTGGTTTAGGGCATCTCTTTTTTTAAAAAAAAAAAAGCAATAATGTATGAAGAAAATGGTTTCTATTCATTTATAATAGGTATGCAAGAAGACAGAACAATCTCTCTGGGACTGAAAGTAATGGAATCTACAGAAAAAAAATCAATGTTCATTTACAGGATAATCATCAAACTTGCTTGGAAAATGTAAGTGGCAAACTGACTTGTGTGATTTTTGCCACAAGAAAAATGCTTCTGTGTCTTACTGCCATTAGTTTTGCAACACCTTCTCAAGAGAAGTAAAGCTCTATAATTGTAAACTCCCACTAATCCCACTTTCAGAAAAAATGAATGATCAGATACAGCATCATAACATACTTGCTTGTGAAATTCAGGGTGGATTTGCATACACCAGCTTCAGATTCTTCTGATAAAGCACAGAAATTTAAAAACATACCTAAAAATTAAAAGTATCAGGGGACATGTGTACTGCAAAAGACATTCAGATCAAGACTTGGCTGGACTGTGATCACAATAAGTTTTCTCTAATACAGCACTAGTAACTCAACTGTCCACTCACAGAATGGCACAGACATCCTCGTTCATTACTTGAAGGAACTATGGACAGTGGAATTATGGTTAGTTTGTCTTCTTGAAAGGAGCAGAGAGAATGTTTCTGATGTTTCTAATTTTTAAGGAGCCCTTTTTTGTTGCTTTTCTTAATGCTGACAACTTTGGAAGCTACGAGAAAGAATTTTTTGTACATTATAAGCCCCCAAATAGAACATCTTCAATTTATTCTGCATACACATTAAAAGCACTTTAAGCTTACAAATTTTGGTTTTTAGTAAGCCAGCTCCTTTGCATTCTCTCAATAAACACAAACTTATAAAGGAAAATAAGTCATCCCTGAAAATCTCTTAATCATGTAGTCATATATAGGGTAATCTTGCTGGTAAGAAGGGGGGTTATTTTAAATGGTAGCTCTTGAGTTTTACTGAAATTAGATTTCATCCTTAAGATATATGATCAGAACAAGTGAAAGAAAATATAAGACAGTGGAAAATGCAGTTTCCCATGATCATATGTAGCTGTAATTTCGTTGGAAAGAGACTAAGGAGCTGCACAGGAGCATATGCCACAGCAGGCATTGAGGTTTAGTGAAATTTCCCAAAGATGAAAAGCCCAATAAACTCTCCGACCAACAAGTATGTAGGTGTCCAGCAATTTCTGTGAGTCTTAGATAAGTTCAAACACAGTAAATTCAGCTCAAGCAGTAGGAAGGATGGTCCAACAGTCAGCTCACTAGCCCAGACTGTAGGAGACTCTGCAACTGACTATCCAGTACTGCCACAGCCTTTTTCCATAACTCCTGTATTCCTGTATCCTTTTGCTAATGTCATCCCTACAAACAGTGGAAAAGCCTTTGAGTAAACAGGCTATTAATTGCTAGATGCTACACCTCATGAAAACATTGAGATAGCAATTTCTGGGATAGCCTAGCATGTTCAAAAATTTGCTGTGAGCTGAATAGTCACCCACTGCAAAACACTAATGGGCAAATGCTTCTCTACTGAGAAGACAGGAGGGAGGAAAAGAGTTGCAGTAAGGTTGAGTAAAGAATGACACACAACAAGTGAGAGAGCTGAGAATTTGCAAGTAATTCCTGAGAATACAGCTACAGAGTCAGCTGCCTCTATATGACTCCACCTTGCATCAGTTATTATTGTCACTCTTTCCCCTCCCAAACCTTCAGACTATGATCAGTTATCAGGTGCTTCTACATCATTATCAGCACCAGAAAACATACACTGGCAACCTGCCTCTCTGAAAGTTGCACTTACTGGACTGAGAAATGGTTGCATGTTTAAAAATGGGATTTGAATATATGTTTGGGTTTTTTTGAGTACACTTGAAATCCTGAAATTCTGACAAATCATCAGTGAAGTTTAAATGGTTAGAGTGAGTATAATGGCATAAAACAAATACTCTAAAGAAAAAAGCAATGGGATACCCAGGACTGTGACCATTGCTTACAAAGAAGGTCCTTGGTTAATTTTGGGAAGTACTTAATAGAAGCAAGTTCCATTTCCTGTGAGGGGGTTTTAGCCTCTGCTGCATCAGAAATAACAAATATGCACCACAAGCTATGCTTCTGCCAGGCCAGTCTCCTACCAGACACACCAAGCGTGATGCCCCTCAGCCCTAGCTGGGTGTAGTCCAACTATCTCACCTGCAGCTATACTCACAACTAGCCAGGTCCCACCAGTTACACATTGACAGAATCCAGACTCCAGTTTGGTGCAGTGTCCATCTTGCCTGCCCCACTCCTCAGAGATTTTCTCCTGTACCTCCCCTCCCAAAGAAGCTGCTCAATTTGCTTTTGAGAAATTATTTACATAAATAATTTCATGTGGTTTTAATTGAAATGCAAGTTCTCCAGAAATGCAAGTCCTCCAGACTCCAGGAAAATCCAGTTTTAACACTGTATGGATATGCAGATCACAAACTAATTTTCCTAGATTGCAGGATAGAGAAGACTAGCACTGTCACCCTGCTTCAGCAAACACCAGAGCCTTGCCTTTTAATGTCTATATAGCACAGCATCACCTGGAAGAGCTGTGATCCAGCTGGGATAAAGAGGCTTAGCTGCTTTAAACACCATGGCATTCAGACTGCTCCAACATGTTTTTCAATAAGATTACTTGCAAGAGCAAGTACCACACAGTTGTCATGCAGTGCTGTCATCAGAGGTAGCCTCAGGGTCTCGAAATAGCACTGAGCTGTACTGCAGAGCTGAATCCCACTAAGGCACCCTAAGCTTGCTCTGAGAAGCAAAAGCCTGTTGTACATGCTTGCAGTGACGACAAGCATCCTTGTCCCATGCAACCCTATCCAACTAGCCCCCACAGATAACAAACAGCTCAAAGCCACATCTTGTTGATTCAATGGGTGGCAAACTCAGTTATGAGCCCCTACTCTAACTTCAGGCACTCTAGCCTAGCCCATTCAGGTGGGAGCAGAGATGTCCATAGATGTCCTTTCCTGCTAGCTTTAGATCAAGGAATAGCAGATCATCCTTCCCTACCTCTCCTTCCTCTGCTGCAACTTCCTAGCTCCCTACTTGGCAGTTTTCCTCTCAGCATAGCTTTTTACACCACTCCTGTCAGCCTGTATCTCCAATGGCCCTCCAGGACAGCCTGCAGCCTCAATATTTGCTGTTCCATGATGCCCATGCAGCTGCCTCTTACAGCAGCTGGTTTAGATCCACAGCTTGGTCTCTGCTAGGGAAAATAATGAAGCCATTCATTAACCCTTCTTTAAGCTGTGGGTAGGCATGGTGTACTCCATCAATCTCAGTAACTAACAGGTTTAGTAGCATCTGTAGGTTATTATCCCACATGTGGGCCAGCACTAAGGAGCCCAGGTGCCAATTGGCTTTACAGGCCCATCTTTATCAACAGAAGAAGGAAGGTTAAACCTGGGTGAGATTTTGGAAAGAGTGTGTTCTTTTTATGAGTACCTTTTATTTTACCCTCTTTCCCAAAGTAGATGCTTTTTGTTTCAGCCACTTCATTCTACTTTAACTCCCCTGTCAATCTCCAGATATCTCACCTTGGTTTTAGTCTCCATTCCTCAGGCTCCTCATCACAGCATCAATCTCCTGGAATACCTCAAAGCTGAAAATCATTATGTGACATTTACAAATCAAATTTTTATGTGAGATTTTCAATAAGGTCTCAGATTTCACCATGAGGTCCTAACAGTTTTTGTGTAGCTAAAATATAGCACAGTAAATTTTCTTCTCTAGTTTTGATTCTGAACTGCATCATAGCAGAGTACGGTTTAAATATAAGCAGAAAACACTGCTCAGTTTTAAAGTCTCTCAGAATTAATTTTCTCAAGAAGTATTTTTAAGGCTGACAAATCATGTGCAAGGTCTTTTCCCGAAGGAGAATTTTTCTTGGATTCATTTAGTAGTTGAAGGTTGTGTCATATGTCACTGGAAAGCTAATTTTTTCTAGTTTATGAAAAATGCCTTGAATTTGACTTTGCTGTCACAAGGGAATAATGATATCTATACAGGTAATAAACTGGCACACAGAGATTGCTATTGGTAGCTTTGCAAGAAGTATACAATTTTATGGAGGATGATAGGAAGTAACAGGGTGAATTAATATCAAATATGCAATTTATTTCTATAATGTCTACATGACTCAGGTTTCCAGCATTTGTAATGTTCTTTTAAATATTAGTAGTTAAAGCATAACAAACACGAGATTATTTTAGAGGAACTAATGCACAGCTCTGTAAATTCAGTAAGCAATGGCTATTAATGTTCTCTTTTGTCTTCCAGACAGAAAATCAAATCTATTTAAATTAAAGGATGCATATAAAATCAATGTATGTTGATAAGGTGTGCACATTAACAATAATGTTTGCAAACATTCTTGTAACTTGTATATATAATCTTCTCTTTCTGGATAGTTGGACACATTAGCCACCATCATCAAGAGCTTTTTAAATTAATTTTTTCCTTTCTTTAAATTGTTGATTTTTAAGTCTGTATGGTAGAAGTCTAGGGGAGGCTATAGTGGCACAGGCATTATAGTGGCACAACTGTTGTGCTGTCTCAGATGAGTGGGATGTTGAGGTTGGAAGCCAAGGAAGCTGGCTTACGGTGCTGAGCTAAGATTTGGAACACGGAGAGGCCCTGCAGCTGAGGCCAGACAACCTTGGCCCCACTGGGAGTGACCACGGGCAGTCCTGCCTCCTAGTTGAGAACCCACCGGTTTCCCAATGGAGCCCTCCTGGGTGGTTGGTCACAACCATGGAATTGATCACCATATCATTGGAGCATAGGGTAGCAAGTCAGGTCCTCATGGCTTAGCTGGAGGTAGCCAATCGCTGTTCATATGGTGTGTAAGTCCCATGACAAAAGCACTGGAGATCTCTTTTCCAAAGCTGGATTGAGTGCAGGGTGAGAGGAGTGAAGTGTAGGTGCTGGCTAAATGGAAAATAGGCAAGCAAGAGCACAAATGTAAGTTGAGACTATGATCAAACATGCAAGATAGGCTTAGCTTTAGCTTAGGAGGTGATTAGTGAAATCCCATGTGGTGTACTGAACACTCAGATTTGGCTCATGACAGCTACAACAGAGATTTAACAAACTAAAAAGAAGCAAGAATAAACTGGTGATTTTTTTTTTTAATATTGTTATCTATCCATTTGGCACAACCATAATTGCATCCACATTGTGTAATTAAAACCAGTTAGAGAATGATCCATGTAACTGCTATTCATTCCTCGTGGTCCAGCTAAGCCTTGTTGTAGCTGGCTCCATAAACCTCAGCGTTAATGTTCGTCATACTAAGTTGTGGTCTATGCAGGTGTAAAAATCCCCACACACCAACTTGCAACAAGTTCGGAGGCCAGACTTCCAATGTAGAACATTTGATCCCAGGCTCTCTGCTAACAAAAATATGATGGAAAGGATGAAAATAGAATGAGGTGGCCTCTTGCCCATTACAAAGTCATTAAATCAGAAGGGATTTTAAATATCGTAGGAAACTACCTTGACAGAATCAAAACAGAGAACATACAAGGCATCATTCCTCAAGATAAATAGCTCTGTTGGCTGTGGGCTGTGGCACTGCAGGATGTCATTACTGGGGTGTATACAGAAAGGCACTGACGCTGAGGTAGCTCCCCAGAGCAAGAATTTCCCAACAGGTTTTGGGAAAGACTGCGGTTCAAATACACAGAAGATAAACACACCAGATACAGCCATATTAATATGAAGAATCTGTTTATTTTAATTTCTGGATGGGCAGGAGCCCCTCTTACTTCAAAGCAAATGTCTCCCAAATAAAAGCCTCTGAACTGATCTCCTGAACACTTTTTTTCATATGAATAATTCCACCGTAAGAAAACTATGACAGGTCTGTTTATCTGTGGTCAAATTTACTGGAAACATCTGAAACACAATATATATTTTTCAGTGAGATA
Organism: Neodrepanis coruscans; assembly: GCA_013400695.1. Classification (NCBI taxonomy): domain Eukaryota; kingdom Metazoa; phylum Chordata; class Aves; order Passeriformes; family Philepittidae; genus Neodrepanis; species Neodrepanis coruscans. Next base: position 33,277 of record VYZS01046226.1, read on the forward strand.
TGGGGGAACAAAACCTCTTGTTCCAATGTCAGCGCTAAAGCTTAAGAATTTTATTTCTGGGATAACCAGGAACGCTCTATTGCCTCCCAAACTTTAGCCAAGACACATGAGCAAAATATCGAATCTCGCTTTCAAAGGTGCCACTTTAAAACAGACAGTTTGACAGGAAAGTTGAATCAGCCTTTCTCTCCTTGGCAAGGTGCCTAATGAGGTACAGAAAAAAGGGTTACACCTGTTTAGAAGCCAGCTGAGCCAAAAGGCTTTTTACAGAAATAGAAAGGGATGCTCAATAAGAATGAGAACCTGAATCATTATTGTCAGGAGCTTGACTGGGTGGCAGGAACGGGGGCAAAATGGAAAAGTTGCAACAAGATAATCAATGCCACGTCTAAGGCATACCACAGACTGTGGTATGTTATCTCCCTGTACTGCCTCCTGATACTGAAAATAAATATAATAATCATCACCTAAAAGAGTATTTCACCAAGTACTAAATACTGAAAATAATTTCTTGCAAATGGATTCTTCCTCAATAAAAATTAACAAAGGAAATTATGTAAAAATTTATAATCTTGGGTAGAATATGCTCAATACAATGAAAACAAAGCATCCTTTTGGAAGATCCTGTTGACAGTTTTGTTGAACACCACAATTTCCAGCAGATGTAAGACCTGTCACTTACATAGTAGCCACTATTTTGTATTGCAGATTTGTCCATCCTCTGTTAAAATGCACTCCTATGACAGATGTAAAGTTCAAAATCAATTTGAGCTTTGCCAGGGGCTCCAAAATGAACAGTCATGCACAGAATTTCATATAATGGCATTTAAAGTGTGCACAGATAGACTCATCTCACATACACTTTTAATCCTGTATTAAAAAGAACTGAGAAAAAGTATGAACTACTTCATACATTTTTCCAAGACTGATGCAAGAAATAGCAGACAGTTTAAAGTGAAAACAAAAAATTTCTTCGCAAACCAGGAAAATATTCTCATTATGTGACCATAAAACTCTCTATGGACAAAGCAATATTATTCTGATGATAATTGTATTTAGTATTCAATTAAAATTTGTGTGCTTTTTACTCTGAGTACAATGTATAAATTAGTATTTTGGGGAGGAGGGAGAAGAAGAGAGAACCAGACTGTGTCAGATTCAGTATATACAAAGGATTTGACATAAAATGGTTCCAATCTTGGTTAGGAATGTGTTGGAGCTACTGTATGTATGAATGTAAGTTAATAATGCTAAGGAATAAGAAACCAAACCAGTAGTACTATTCATTTTTCATAAATTGAAGTATTTCCTCTCTTGCACCTTTGTATTTGATCCTTCATAGACCTTTTCTGAATATCTGAGGGGATTATCCATGTCCATTAATTTTCTAATTTTATCTGTCAAATATACTCTCCAATTTCCTTTACTTTTTAATAAGGCTGTGCACGAAAATACAGCTCAGTGGAAATTGCTTCTGAAGAGAGCTATAATAGATGCTTGTCAGGTATATTATATGAAAAAGGCTTTGTTTATTTCCCAATGTAATCTGACACAATTAGGATACTACAAACCAGAATATAATTTATGTCCTGTGTCTCCTGAGGTTCTTTGAATTTGTTGAACACTATGTAACTCTTTACTTTCCCCTAAACACAGAATCCACCTTTTTTTTCTGAAGGAAGTTATTATATCTTGATTATTAAAAAATATTTTACACGACAAGTATTTTCTCCTCAACAGCATTAAACCTTATTAGCCTTTGGTAATGATCTTTTCTAAAGGGTAACTAATATGTGACCAGCAGCTTCTCCAAGAAAACTGGGCAGCAGTTTTAATATATAAGCAAAGTACATAAAATACCCTTTTTCTTTTTGAGCAGGTTTCTCTTCAGTGCACATTTCACGAGCTGTCAGCACCCTGGACATGTCACCTAGCCATCGATCATCCTCTGGCATGGGCTATCTAAAGCCTTTAAGATGGGCAACTTCTCAACTGAACTGTTTTTGAAATCCAAAATAATGATTATGCAATTCTTACAGATTTCAGTAGTAATGAGTCACAAAGTGACAGAATCTTGGATGAACCACCCTCAAGTGGTACAAGGGACAAGTGACAATAATTAAGGAATATTTTTGCATAGCTGCTTGGTCCAAAACTTCATGGGTCAGAGGAGACTTATTGTAAATTGATCATTGTCTTTTTGCCTTGTGAGTTAGTTTAGTCGGCATGATCAGACTGCAGGAGGGCAAGCCTGGATCATGCAGCTGAACTCATCAAACTACTGGACTTAGTGCTTAGTCGGCTCAGTGATGAGTGAAAATCGAAACTGTCATCAGCATGACTGTCTCCCAGGTCAGGTATTTGAAAAAAGGGTGATGTCCCATGAAGCCCAACCCTGCTCATTCATCTGGGCTACCAAAGTTTCATGTGCGCCTGAACACACTGACAGACAGCATGGGACTTACTCTATGCTTTGTTTTTTTGAGTTCAATCCACTGAGCTGGGAGAAAAGGGATAGTAAGTTTCTTTTATTTTCCACATGAACAGTCTATGTAATTATATTGGTATACTTAAAAAATAACGTTAAAGTTTTATAAAGTATTTCAGAATCTGAGGTTTTGAGCCAATTCCAATATTGGACTTTTACGACACACACAACCACCTACCAGATTAGCTCCTTGATACAGTGGCTGCAAAGCAATGTAGGAAGATAGAAACTATTTCTTTTGATTACTCTTAGTTTACATCTTCCTTCTTGTACATTCTCTCACTCTTTCAAATAAATAGTATTTTATGATTCTAGGACATGATAATCCACTTCTACAACTTTATCTCATTCCTGCATTCTTTTTTTTCTCCCACTTTGTAATATATATTACAAAAGTAATGTGAATTGCAGAATATTAGGCGATACTCTGTTTCTTTGCTAGGTTGAAGAATGATATACTTCTTCAATTTATTTTCAATGAAAGTTAGAAAATGACAACTGTATTTGTTTTTTACTATGTGAAGTGAATGATAATGGCTCACCAGCTGATTTATTTATTTATGTCTTTCCACACTGTGCTACAATGGTTGTAAAATATTGGTCTGGTTTAGCTTGGAAGAACTATACTTGACTATAACAAGTCCTTTGCTTTTGAAATCTAAAAATATAAAAATAAATAACAATAATGTATTTTGCTCTTGCAAAAGGCTTAAATCTGCACAGGTTTATCCTAACTATTCCTTACAGATCTGTAAGGATTCAGTGGAAGGGATGTTTTACAGGGTTTCCAGGATTACAGAGAGGTTGCTCATCTTTCTTCAGACATGTAGGCATGATTAAAAGGAGCTAAACTGTTTCTTTTATCTTTAAGAAATGGTTTAGAATGTTCTCTGTAATTGCCATGATGTCAACCAAAATGATCTAAATGTCTTGACAGGAAAAATGTATAAGATGTGTTAAAACAACTCTAATAATAATAATGTATGGGTTGACAGAAGAGGTGGTGGGGAGGCTGAGGTGGGACATTAAAATTTCTTGTCAAAAACTCTTCTGGCACATACAGTTATCTTTTTCTTCTCATATGACAATATCAAAAGTTACTTCTCTTCAATATGTCTTCCAGAAGAAGTGTCAAAAGAGGCAAGACAACACTACTGCATTCAAAACCATAGCTTTGCTGTGGTACTGCTACTGTCAGCTTAGCAATGTTGTTATCTCTCTGCTCATGGGACTCTGGCCTGGGTACCCAAAAGATAATTTAAGAGCAGCCTACACGTTTATACTCAAAACTTTGATACCAAACATTCTCTGAAAGAGGTGTTTTCCCCAAAACATTCAGATCCATATCTTCCAAAATCAATCATAACACAATATTCTCTCCCTGTATATGAAGATGTGGCTTTCAATACCTCCAAAGAGAGGAGAGTTGGCCTTTTCTTTCATACACCTTGGCTGGAGGCTCTATCCACTGAACTGTAAAATGCAGGAGTCCTTCTGGTTTTAAGAAAAAAAAGGCTTGAAAGAACTCTCTGTAAGACAGGTGCCATTTGGACTTCCCTTTCCTAGAATGTTCCTCACTAGCTAGCTCCACACTCTAACCTGTTTCTCACGTGGTCTTCTGCAGATTCTGATAGTTAATCCTTTTTATAGTAGCCTGAGCATCTATCCAGAGCATTTTATACATAGATATTTGCAAAGAGTGAGTACTTGCAGGTATTAGGTTCATGGCAATTTCAACACATATCATACATTTATCCTTACCTGTTTTTTACTTATCACTAAGTGGTTGCACATATATTTTTTTCAATTCTTTAGCAATTACATTAATTCAAAGCTGATGAACAGTGCTGATTCCTGTTTACCAGCAACATTTTTATCAGTCTTCTCCTCACCCAGACAACAATGTGGTATGTGGTTCAGTTTAAAAATGTGAAGAGGGCTCCATGCTCAGTACTGAATGTAAAGGATAGTCTGAACAGCAAAACTCAGGGTCACATAACTCCAACAATTATTTTCAGGCTTAAATGTAAATTACAGCTAAAGACAATAATTCTTAAATGTATAAATAAAGCACAGGATTTACTCTGTAAGTGAGGTTATGACAATACTCTTTCAGTGATGATATGAACACCATTCCTGTGATGTGATAATATACAAAAATACTTTGCTAGAAGCAAGGTATGATATGAAAAACATACCTTTCTCTGAAGTATCATATGTTCCTGATTAAAATATGGTTTCTAGCCTAAAAAACTTTTTATAACTTCTACCATAAAGGCTTCTGTCCCAAGTTAGAGCAATACCTTCTAGGGAAGATGGGAACCTTCCTGTAATGGAAAGGAAAATTCCTTCTCCACTGTACTATACCCTTTGAATCAAGAGGCTTTCGGTTTAAAAAATGTAGGAAAAGGAAGCAACAATTATTTAAATCTATATATATTAAAAATGGAACAAATAGTAACACAACAGTAACAAGAAAAAGCACCCCAACAAACCCCAACCCCCTTGCCCCCTCCATGTATTTTTTCCTTGGTGTGGTCACAGCTGTGGGGAAACAGGCAGGTCCTACAGGCTCACCACACATGCAATAGGGGTTCCCCCAGTTTGCTGCAGAGATGGACGAGACACTTATCCAATACAGGAACAGCAGGAAATGGGGAAAGGCAGACAGGCTTGGTCCAGTGCCAGCGGGGCTCTCCTCTCTCTTTCCGGGGGCTGCTGGGCTGGGCCGGGTAGAGGCGACAGCAAGAAATGATCTGGTTCCGAGGCAGCAGTTGGGAGAAAACATCCTGTGAAATGTAGTAGTGCTACTAATAAAGTTTTGCTTTCGCTCATAGGTAGAATCCATATTATAAAATTCAGATGTATAAGTATTATGAAATAGAGTAGTTCTATTAATAAAGTTTCACTTTTACTAACGAGTAGAATCCACATTATAGAGAATCCACATTATAGTGTTTAGGTACCTCAGTAGTGTAACTTAGAATAAGATTTTGTTTCAATGCACGGTAAAACATAATGAGCTCTTTCTGCTAAATGTGTAATCTCACTTGTATAAGGAATCCATTGTTTAGAGAACCTTGAGGAGGTCACTCCCTAAAGGACTGAGAATGTCCAGGCACCTTTTCACAGAAACTATCCCAAGAATTTCCTGGGTGAACCACAAATTGGCCCACCAAGAAGATAACACCATTTCCAAGCCAATTAAGATGGGCTCAAACTAGGGTTTTTTTAGAAAGTTGAAAAGTTCAAGAAGGATGAAGAAGGTTTCTTCATACCCACGACCCCCAAAAAGCAATAAAAGACCCTCTACCCAAATTCCACATGGGAGGAGAAAGGGCATGTACCTATGTAAATAATTCCCCTCCTACCTGAAAGAAATTGTAATAATCCCTCCCGTTTTTGTGACAATTTTGTTATAAAAACCTGACCTATCCAAAGATCCTTTGCACCTCTGACCTGGATGCTGCTGGGTCAAGTGCCCAGCGCGCTGTTTGCCTTTGTCTTATAATAAACTGCATTAAAAATGATAATATTTGTGGGCTCGTTTCTCACAATCCCCAGTGAGGCAGCACTGAACCCTCTCCCAGAATTGCAGCCAAAAAACCAGTGAGCCCGGCTGGCCACTCACAACGTCCTTCTATTGTCCTGATAAAGGGGAGTGGGCGCGGGAAAGGCAGGCACAGCATTAAGGTCAGGAATTTGCTTGCTATCAAGGGCTATTAGCTTTCAGGCTGAAAGACAATGGAACTCCCCACCTCTGCTGAAAAAGTCTGTCCTTAGTTTAGCTGGGTTACCTTTTCCCTTCCTCAGTTTGCCAGCATCATGGTGGTAATGGCAAATTTTTCCAAAAAGGAATCTAACCCATAACAGCTCCATATACACATCCTACATGTTGACAACTGTCAGCTCGAATCTGGTGAAGTTCCAAAGAAAAGTTATGTTCTGCTATTGGGCAATCCTGCAAAGTGGATCTTGAAGCAGAAAACTGGCTCCATGCATGTGACATCATGCATCATCAGCGATAGGGGTGTTGCAGCCTGAACCGTCTGTTTCACAGAATCACAGAATTAACAAGGTTGGAAAAGACCACTAAGATCATTGAGCCCAATCTATTACTTAATATCCCATCCACTAAACCATGGCACCAAGCACCTCAACCAGTCTGTTCTTAAACACATCCAGAGATGGTGACTCCTCCTTGGGTAGCCCATTCCAATGGGAAATCACTCTTTCTGTGAAAAATCTTTCCCTAACATCCAGCCTAAACAAAGCGCAAACCAGAAATCATCTGGCTCATGCTTCCAATGGTGGCTTATCAGTGGAAACAGATGGAAAAAGTAGCAAGCAGATATTGTAGTCAGGAGTCATCATTTATGACTGAATACACAAGGGGAGATCAATTATCCCTTTTGTTCAAAGTGGCCTTTCACAGTTGAGGCAAAGCATTTGAAGACTCACTAGAGCATCCAAATACCTCTAATCCTGCTTATTCAGGTAGGGGTTTCTGCTAGAAAACCCAGAGCTATGCCATGGGAGGCAGGACTGTGGAAGACATAGGGATGGAGTACAGGGGCAGGCTAGGGCTACATGCCAGCCAGCAGCAGACAGCCATGGTTGGATGCCTCCAGGTCTTTCCTCCCCCAGTGCTGACTTACAGAGGCTTTCTTTGCTGCAAATAGGTGCTCCTTTCTTGAAGTCTCAGGACTTAGGGCTGCTGAGGTTTTGAACCCAGACCTGCCACAGAATCTGTGATGTGCTGGACCTGAGACACTGAAAGACACATACTGGTAGCTGCTGAAAATTTATTAGGATGCCATCATCTCATTTGTTGTCATGCAAAAAGACCTGCCTGTGAAAGAAGACCAAATTCCACAGGTTTTGGTTTCTTCTGCTGACACACTTTTTCAGTGAACAAACTGCAGGAAAAGCTCTCATTATTGTTAGTAAGTCAACAGTATTTTTTGACTGGTAGGATTCTCACAAAAACATTGTCTGTGGTGGACTGACCCTGGCTGGATGTCAGGTGCCTACTAAAACTGCTTTATCACTCTCCTCCTCAGTTGGACAATGGAGAGATACAACCAAAGGTTCACAGGTCTAGATAAGGACAGGGAAAGATCACTCAATAGTTACCATCATAGGCAAAATAGTCTTGACCTGGGGAAATTAATTAAATTTATTACCAATCAAATCAGAGTAGAATGATGAGAAAATAAAAACAAATCTTAAAGCACCTTCCTGCAACCCCTCTCTTCTTCTTCATGGCCTTAACTTTTTTTCCAATTTTCTCTACCTTCTCCACACCAGTGGTTGGTGCAGGGGAACAGGGAACTGGGGCTCTGTGTGGTCAGTTCATCATACTTCTTGTCTCTACTGCTTCTCTCTCCTCAGAGGGAGGACTCTTCACACTTTTCCCATGCTCCAGTGTGAGGTCTCTCCCTTGGAAGACAGTCCTCCACAGACTTCAACCAGAGCCCTCATCACGAGCTGCAGCCCTTCATGAACTGCTCCAGTGTGGATCCCTCTCACAGAGAGAAGTCCTTCAGAAACAGAGTGCTCCAGCATGAGTCCCTGTAGGGTCACAAGTCCTGCCAGCAAACATGCTCCAGTGGGCACCTCTCTCCACAAGGCCGTGGGTCCTGCTAGGACCCCACTTCATTATAGGCCTTCCCCAGGGTCACAGCCTCCTTCAGGCTGTTCCAGTGTGGGAACCTCCATGGGCTGTAGGGGCACAGCTGACTCATGGTCTTCACCATGGGCTGCAGAGGAATCTCTACTCCAGCACTTGGAGCACCTTCTCCCTCTCCTTCTCCAGTGACCATGATGCCTTCAGGGTTGCTCTCACATTTTCTCAGTATGCTCTCTGACCACTGTTGCACAGGCTTTGTTTCACTCCTCTTAAGTCCCGGTTTAGGACAATATTAGGTTTATCAACAGACAAGAGACACATAGGGAAGACAACAATTTATTGAATTGGGGGGAATATGGGGGAATGTGAGTATAGATGGATGTAATTGCTTCATTATGGCCAGCAGGAGGTGCGGTGGGTGCCGCTGAAACACAAAGGGTGCAGTTACTCTATTATGGCCAGCAGGGGGGCGCCGTGTGTGTCTGCGGGGACACGGGGGTTGCAGTTACTCTATTACGGCCAGCAGAGGGCGCTGAGTGCCAGCCGGGAGGGGGCCCGGGGAACACAGACACACACACACACACACACACACACACACACACACACACACCCCACGTGTAACCCGAAAAGGGAAGGGGAAAAAAATGGAGGGGCGCTGTGCTCCTGGACAAAAAGCCCCCACCCCCACCCCCCGCCCTCGCTGTGGGAAAAGGCTAGCAGTGCCTTGCTCAGGGGTTGAGGGGGACGAGGAGGCCCCCCCTAAGAACACAGAAGAGGCTTAGAGGTGGTCACCCACAAACCAGAATCTCTGTGGAAAAGGCTGCAGTGTCTCAGAGGTGGTGCATCTGTGAAGAGGTTCTCCTAAGGGGTCTTCTCAGGCAGGAAAGGAACAGTGGCAACCTTAGGAAAATCTGTGGGGAGAGGTAGGAGACAGCGGTAGTGGTAGTCCTCTGGGTTAGACAGTGCTGAGTAGGGGCACCCTGTTTCCAGCTGCAGAGTCCAGGAAAAGAGGACAAGCGCTGCTTCCCGCAGATTTTATAATCCCAGTCCCTTCCCAGAGAACCTTGCAGGGCCTGAGGGGCTGATGGGAAACCCAGGCAGAGGTAACCTTGGTAACCTGGCCACTCCAGAGGTCCCACCCCCCTTCCCAGTTTAACCAAAACTGGGCAAATAAAAGGAGTTATTTTTTTCTTTGTCTTCCACTGTGGTTTAAGCCAAACCACTATATCCACTATGCCAGAGGCATTAATTACCACCATGCTCAGCCTTGACCAGCAGTGGGTTGGTCCTGGAGCAGACTAGCACTGACTCTGTTGGACATGGGGAAAGCTTCTGGCAGCTTCTCATAGAAGCCAACCCTGCAGACCCCTGTAACTAAAACCTTGCCAAGCAAACCAAATACACTGTCAGTCAAGAAATATGTGCTAGAAACTGTGTTGTCAAAAACCCCTTTGCAGCACAGGTTTGATTCATGTTCCTTCAGGGACACAGTATGAGATGGGATATACAAGAAAAAGGATACAAGAGGAGTGAAAATTTGGCACATATCATTTCAGGTCTCCTTTACACCCCCAAAACACAGTTAAAAGAACTTCAGAGAGTATTTACAAGAGTTGCCAGTTCTGTTGTCCCTCCATGGTCTTTGCAGACCTTGCAGAGAGGGAGGTAACCACCATTCTGCCCCACAGACTAGTGCCTGCTCTGACATGCTCCCTGTAGCTGCCATTTTGCCCATGGAGCTTAAGCAGGAGCTGGGGACCATCAGCTTTGGCAGGCTGACAATGACAATTCCCCTGTAAGGTGAAAAAATCCCAGAGAATAGAATGAAGAGACCAGAGAATCAGACTGGAGATCTAAATTCCAGTCATGTTCCCAGCCCAAATTAACCATAGCAGCCACTGCACAGATGAAATAATTGAAGAATACCTGCATAAATATAAAGGTGTGTGATTTTTATATTTGCCATTTTAAAAACCAGTGACAGTCACACAGTGAGGAAAATGCTGCTTTTTATGAGTCATCAGCCCCCTTTATGAGATACATTTTGGACTGTATATCACTGTATTGCAAGAGAAAGTATTTCAATAAGATTAATTAGCTCATGTTTGTAAAACATTTTGAATCTGGGAAGCACCACATAAATGTGAGCTATTATTATTGTTATTTATTATAAAGGAGATGCAAATCCTCTCTAACTGTTGACTAAAGCCTTGCAAATTTTATGGTCACAACTTTGTCAAAAACATTTTTATCTTCCTAGCAGCTATGTGCTCCCAAAGATGTTGAGTCTTAAATCAACAGCTGTTATACCTCAAGCAAGTTATGAATTTTCCTTGATTTACAGCAGTTGGGGTTTTTTTTATTTTTCTTTTTAGAGATGTGACAGGGAGAATTGTATGCTTTTCCAAAGAAGTAACATAAGGCCAAGAGATCCACATCCACCCCAGTGAGGCTATTAAATCCATGTTCAGGCACTCAGTAAATGACCTGGTTTTCATCATACTGAGGAAGTAACGATTCCCACTGAACACATCAGGAGCTGCTCTGGGAATACACACCCCTAACATCTCTTATTTTTCTTGTCTAGGTCAGGTTCAGGATCCTCTGGTTAGATATGGTGAGATGGATTTTTGTTTGGATTTTTTTCTGTTCATAGCTACCTGATTGTTTGCTTTAAATCCTGGTCCATAATACAGAGAGAGCTGTGCAAATACCAAGGGAGTTTGAGTTATTCAACAGAGTCCCTGAAAGAGAAAGGGAGCTCCCTCCCAGCTTCCCCCGTGCCCTGATTGGCGACTTCAGCGGCAG
>VYZS01046229.1:3085-17419 GCA_013400695.1 Neodrepanis coruscans
CCCCCAACCCCTAATTAAGAAGAGCTTTTGAAGGCTCATCTGTTCCAAAGCCCGGAGTGAAACCCATCCCCGCTGCCTCACAGGCTGTTTTCACCCCCCCCAAATGTTTCATTTTTCTCCCCTGACAGCAGATAACGGTGGGGAAATGCTCCCTGAATTTGTAAACCAGGTGACTCTAAAGTGGCATAAACACCTTCATTATGCAAATGCAGGTGCTTAAATCTGCGGCTGGAGCTCATTTGTTTGGAGGAGGCAGAAGAGACTCCGCTTTTTGCCTTTCCTTGGTTCATTCCCTCTCAGAAGTGTCTCATAATTGTTCCTATTCCCCCCCCAAAGCCACTCCGGTTCCAGCTGAGGAACCTCAGCCTGTGAGAACAATTCTGATAAAAGAAATAAAACTCACCTGGGGTTTGACTCCCCTCATTCAGGGGTGCAACGATAAGAAAAATACAAATATCTCGGTTTTGAGGTGTTCAGACACCTTTTAATTTCATTCTTTGGGTGATGTATAAAAAGAAACTCCTGGAAATTGGAGGGTGGAGATTGGGTGCAGGTCAAAAGGGTGAGAAAAGAGGAGGGTTGGGAAGGCCTTAGAGGCAAAACCAGGTGGGTGTTGAGTCCTTCACAATATTCCACAATAAGAACATCCATCCTCTTGTGTTTCCCTTCTCTGAAATGAGAATAAATAAAATAAATCAATAAATATCTAAATCCATAAATATCTATTCTATATTATAAATACCTATTTAGAAATATCTGAAATGAGTAAAATATTTTTTTCTTTTCTTCCAGACTCACACTGACCCCACTGGAGGCACCAGTGCCAATTCCATGTGATCCATGTCCTGGGTGAAACCTGGGTGATGCCACAAGAATTCCCCCATCCTCTCCCCCTTCCCATTTTCCCTCTCTGCATTATCCCCTCCTCAACCAGTTCAAAGAATCCCTTGGAAAAACTCTTATTTCCAAAAACTCTACTCCCTCCTCAGAAATCCAACATTCCCCCAAATCCATTTTAAGGGACTCATTTCCTATCAGAAAGGGAGTGCAGCAATAAATTGGATCAAATTAACATTTAGTGATTCTGAAATGCTTTCAATCCATGATTTATATTTGTTTTTTGAAGGCAGAATTGAAAGCAGGACAACATGTGAGTTCAAGGCATCCAATATCTCCAATTTCTCTCAGAATTCCTAAGAACTAAAACCTGGAGAAAAGGGGAAAGGGGAGAAACTGCTCCTCAGAGCTGCTGAACACCAGAGTTCTGGGAGAAAATCCACTGAATTCAGGCCCCCCTCTCTGATCAAAGCACTCAGTGGAGTGGAAGCATTAGGAGATTGCTTTCAGTTTCTGGAAATTACTGCCAATAAACAAAGAGCCCAACTCTGCCTCTGGAGCCATCACAAAACTCTTCACACTTTTTTTTTTTTATGAATCGAGGCAAGAGAGAGAAATAAATTACAAAAAAAAAAAAAAAAAGGCTAAAAAAAAGGGGGGGAATTATTACCCCCTTGGTCCTTGAGGAAATTTCAAGCCACAGGGGTGTTGTGGCTGCCATGAATAAAGGAGGAGACAAGGTCTGGGACGAGGTTTCAAAAGCAGGAGGGGAAAAAGCAAGTGGGGAAAGGGGAGATTTATAAGTTTCATCCCAGTGGCAGGAGGGCCTGTGCTTGCCAAGGTGAGCTGACACAAGCACAAAAATGGGAGGGCCATAAATTTGTCTCCCCCAAGATCTATTGTCACTTGGAGATGATGAAACCTGTTTTATCATCTGACTTTTAAAATATATCCTGACTGAGGATATAGTGGTGGCTCTGGAATTGGAGGAGGATTCATGTGCCTGGGGATGGATTAAATGGAAATAAACTGGGGGTGTGGGTACTCAGTTGCCCAAAGGAAGTTCATTTTCCATCAGGTGGGAATGGAGAATTCAGAGCATCCTGTTCATGTAAATAACCCCCCAGAAATCAGCTTGGAAAAACTAAAAATGAGCTATTCCTCCACCAAATTCTACTGAAAGCACAAACCCTCTGCAGGAACATCTGAAATCCCTGTTCTCAGGGCAGAAGGTGGGATAGAAGAGGGTGGCAGAGAAACTTCCATCCATTTAAATCATCACAGTTTCTTTAATTGAGCAGAATTATTGTTCTTGAACTCAGAGTTGGGCTGGATGGTGCTTGTGGGTTCTGTGATTAAATAAATTCAGCTCTGAGGAGCTGAGAGGTTCTTGCAGAGGTTTGTTGAAGCTGCAGCAGATTTGTCCCACCCTGTGCATCACCCTGTCCCTGTTTCCCTGACTTTTTAAACCCCTTTAGAGCACATGGTGGGTCTTTTAATGATTTTGGAAGTGCTCCCTGCAGGAATAACTTTTAATGTGCAAAAAGTGCTGAAAGTGAGGAATGACCCTTATTTATGGCAGGATTACAATTTCAATTTGGGGAGCAAAGTCATTCCATCAGAAGGTTGGGAAAAAGAAGGATTTGGAAGCCACAGCCTCACCTGGAGAAGGTGTTGCCCTGGAAAAATGGTGAACACAAACCCTCCACCAGCAAACCACAGCCCTCCCTCCAGACAGGAAGGTTTAATCCTGATTCTTTGGCATCTAAAATGTCCATTTTTATTATTCCTCTGCAGGATCTAATCTCAGCTTTGAGCCTGGGTTTAGAGTCCAGTCCAGGACACACCACTTGAATCCTCTGCCTCAGTTCCTGACCACTAAATATTATTGTCACTTTAAACCCCCAGCACTCAGGGGATTAAATGAGCCCTGGCTGGAAACAAAGCACAATGGGCTTTATTACCCTACAAAACACCCAAGAAATGAAATCATTCCTCTGCTAAGTCAGGATAAAGCTACAAAAAAATCTCAATTTTCCTCTAACTTGAGCTGAATAAAAGGAGGAGGAATTTCAGCCAGGTTACTTATTCATTGGGTTAGAGAATTGGTTTAAAAAAAGGAAAGAAAGGAACAGGCCCTTCACAGGCAGATTCATCCCACTGGGATGCAGGTCAGATAAATTGCTTTTGTGTCTGGGAATGAAAGAACACTCAGAGAACAGCACTTTGGACTGGCCTCCTCGTATTGACAGAAATTAATCCCATCCTAAACTGCACATCCACCCAAACTTGAATTTTGAATGAACCTTTGTTGTGCAGGAAAGTGAGAGGTCAGCCCTGAATTCACCCCCCTGCCAACAGCAGAAAAAAAACAACCCCAACCCCTGAGGGTTTGGCTCTGAAACAGTAAATTACAGAGGTGAAAGACTGGAAAAAAAAACCACCCCAAGGTGTGGGGACACAAATTGTTGTTGTCTCAAGAGGCCAATCCATGGGCTGGGGAGGAAAAAGGAGAGGGTGAAATGTGGAGGTGAAGCCCCTGAGGGTGGGGGGGTCACTCTGGGGGCTCAGAGCAGCACCTGATTTATTGTGACTCAAGCAGGTCCTTGGCCCCCTGAGGCCCAACCATCAATAGAGCCAGGAACCCCCCAATATATTTGACACCCCAAATAAATTGTGCCTGGTTTTAGAAAGGGGACAAACAAATGAAATCCATCTTTTAAGCCTTCTCCCAGCTGCAAGGTGCCATTGCCATGCTCTGCTCCCATCACAAAACGCTGCCAGGCTCGTGCCCAGAGCTCTGCACAAAACAAACCTCTTCATTTCATTGCAGCTGGTTATTTCCACAAATTGGGGTTGTGATATCCCAGGGGAGAATTACCTCCTTCCCTGCCAGAGCCTGAGCTCCTCAAACAGCAAAAAAAAAAAGAGAGAGAGAGCATAGATTTTTTTTTTTTAAGGATGTTTAAAGAAAGCCTGAACATTCCATCAGCACCTTTCCTGTGCTGCAGTTGGAAGCACATCCCATAAACCAGTGTGAGCAACACCAGATCGACAGGGAGGATCATTCCAGGGGGCTTGGGAGCAACTGAGCAAAGCAAATATGATTGCAAATTTTGAATCACCTCCCCAGATCTCTTTGATCTCCTTCTCACCTCTTGCCACAGCTTTGAGGAGAACCTGGGTGTGGGTTAATGAACACTGGCAAATATTCCTGCAGGGAGGTGCAGGGGCTGAGAAGAGAAAGGGGATTAAACAGGAAGGGAAAACTGGGTTGGCAAAGTGTGTCTGGGCTGGTCTTCAGCAAAGAGGAAAATACAGTTTGGTGGGTGAGTGAAGGGACATCTTTTATCTCCTGGAAAAGCAGAGCAGTGGGAGAAGGGAGGGTGGGATGCCCTGGATGGAGGAGCTGCTCCTGTGTCCCATTCCAGTCCCATTCCAGTCCCATTCCAGTCCCATTCCAGCAGACTGAGCAGGTTCCCTGAAGGCAGCATTGATTCCAGTGACACCCAGGACAGGAATAATTCACCCAAACCCTCCTCTCCAGACCCAGGATTTTACACACCACGTTGTTTTCTCCCAAAAGGGACAAACCCCTCCTTGTCCTATGGAGAATCCCTGGTTTCTGGCCTTCATTCCCCACCAAGGAGCAGCTTTGAAGCCACACAGGAAGATTTAACACCCCCTCCTTCCCTACAAGGGACCAGCAGTGAATATTTGAGTGTAACCTCCCCCATTTGCTCAGAGTTATTCCTCTCCAATTTCCCCTCCCATTATTTTATCCCCCACTGAAGGTTTTACCCCCTTGGAGACCCTCAAAACCCCCTTTTCCCTGTGGGGGTGCAGGTCCCAGAAAACTTCCACAGCCCAATTTTAACAGTTTAACTCCCTCAAGCCATTCCCACTCTGTCACTCTAATCTCTCTTTATACATCAAAGCCTCAATCCTCCTCATTTTCCCTGTCTGTTCCTCAGGTTCTCTTCTCCCTGGAAGGCTGAGAAAAGACAACAGCAAATATTTGCCTGTGTCCTGCAGTTTGCACATTGTAGAAGCAGCTTTGTGGTGTGTTGAGATCTGTCCTGGTGTTTATTCTGCATTCTCACGTTTTTAAAATAAAAAAAAAAAAACACAACCTTCCAGCAGGGAAAAGATCACTAGATAATCAAAATCCTGAATACTGAAAAGGTCAACATAATGCTGGGGAGAGAAACTGAGCTCCCACAATGGATTGGGTGTTAAAATTATTGTATCTTGCACTTCTGGGAAAGAGCAGGAGAGGAAAAAAAAGAGCAAAGGATGGAGAATTAATCCACTGAGGTGTCAAAGACAGCAAAGAAAAGGAGAGAGACACCTCCTGAATCAGTGTTTTGGTTGGATTTTTTTTTATCTAAAGAGGGATTTCCCTTTATTTGTTCCCAGGTAAATATTCAGAATAAAGGAGCCTGACCAAAAATCCTTAAACAGGGGGGAAAAAAAAAATTCTGGCTTGGAATCAAATGAGTTGGAAGACTCTGCTACAGAGAAGTGAAGGATTTCCTCCAGTAAAGTGAAGTATTTCCTGAGCTTTTTATGGGATGTTGGTACTTGGGGCAGGAGAAATGGGAAGAAATGACCTTTCTCAGCCGAGTTTTCAGGCAGGGCAGGGCTGGGGCAGATTTTTTGTTCCTGCCCAGCAAACAGGGGGCTGTGGATTTGCTGAAAATCCCTCCTGAGAGTTTCAGCAGCAAAAGTGGAGCCAGTGTGGCTTTTCTGGCGTTTGGAGGGTTGTTTTTAAAGGGAAGAAAAGTTACAACACGTCCAAAGTGGAAGAAGGAAATTTGTTCTGCTACTTCAGGCTGTTACAAAAGAGGGGAAGTGTGTGAACATCAGCAGAGAAAGTCCCCAAACATCCCAGGGTTGTGGTTCCACTTTTGTGTTACCTCATATTTTAAGTTGCAGAGAGCAGCAAATATTTTTCAGCTGTTGCAACACACCCAAACAAGTCGATTTTTAGGGTCTTTACAGAAGGGGATTTATCCACAGCTTTCTGGGCAATGGCAAGTTCTAAATAAAATAAAAAAATAATGATTCCCTCCAGAGAAGAACTTCTGGTTTCTGTGTCCTGCTGCAGAGGGGGAAGGGAAGAGGAAGAAGAAAAGAAGAGAAAATAAGAGAGAGAAAACCATTTGTGCTGCAACTCAAAGACCCCCAGCAGAGCTTTGTCCCCAAAAGCTGCTCCTCTCTAAATATTTCTTCATTAGAATATTAAAAAAATAAACGACAAAAAAGGCCACATTATCAGGATTTGTGTTTGCCTTCGCTGCTTTGTTGGATTTAAATCACTTTCCCCCCTTCACTCCTCAGATAATGGCTCATTAATAATTTCCTTTTTGGAAATCCTGCTTAAATAAGAGGGGAAACCAAGCCAATAAATCTCTAGATAAAGTAACTGGAGACAATGCCATCAATAAAGCCCTGGGTGGCAAGAATGTTACTGGATTAAATTTACAGCAACTCTTTAAAGCATCTTGTGTTTCCTCTTCCAAATGTTGCTTCCAGGGATCCTTTTTATAGAGGATAATTTTTGGGTTTATGGTGGAAACAGGAAGGAAACTCATATTTTGGTGTGTTGCACATTTTGGAATCTCTCAATGAAATCCCATCTTCTCTTGCACCAAAATTTCCTTTCCACCACCCCCCAGCCTTGATCCTGCCCCAACCAACAGCACAGGCTAAAAACCTCAAGCCCTGGGAGCCAAAATCTTTAATTGGGATTTCAAGGGAATTTAAAAAAAAATTATGTATAATGCAACTTCATTTCACTATCAAGGGGTCAAATTTGGCTGGAAAAACTAAAAAAAAAGTCTTTTTTCCTTCCAAAATAACTGGAATTTTTCATGTTGGAACAGCAGTTGAATAAAATACTGCGGGTATTTGGCACTTTTTATTCTCATTATTATTGTTTTATTATTTTTAAAGGTCAAAATTAAGCCTGTCCATGTTTAAATCCACGTTAAATCCCCCCAGTTTCATGCTGCAGATGTCATGACAAAGAAAGGAGAAAAAAAAAAAAAAAAAAACTAAAAAAGAGAGCAGTTGTGACTAACATTACTACATTTGTATAACATCTGTCAAGGCTGTCCTTCATTGACATTGAAAGTATTAACTGCATACTATCAGCATCTTAACTAGAGTTGCCTTAACATTTCAAGTTCTTACCTTCAGAAATGTTTCATACACGCAACTCCAGTAGGAGAAAGAGTTGTCCAGCTAGTCTCCAGTCATGTTCCTGGAAATCTTCATCTGCTAGTGTGAAGAATTCAAATCAATCAGAACTTTGAATTTGTCTTTCACTTGCACTCAGGTATACATGATTAGAAAATGATAAGACATGGAGGATCAATTTTCATGAAGAAAACCTCCTCATAATTTCCCTCCTTAAAAAGAGATGAGGAAACATGCATTAGCATGCTTTGGTCACTGATATAAATACATATTTAAATGAGGGGATCGTAGTAGCAAATGACATTTGTCATTCACATTGAAAATCCTGCGTGAAATAATTGTGTGGGAAATAGATAGAAAAATGAGGAATGTCTTAATTTGTAGTGATGAATTAGAAGTTGAAAGCGTGTGCATTAGTTTTCATATAGTGTTCAGTAGTACTAAAAGCCTAAGGTTTCTATTCCCCGTTCCTTTAAATAATAGAAATATTAAGGAAACATACAACCCAGGGTCCTTATTAGACTGTAGGTAATTCTATTCCAGTGTTAATTTCCATACCATAATACTGGGATAATTTTATTCATTCAGCTATCTTCTACTTTACAACATATCACACAGAGGAACTTTCTTTTTCATACATTTTTGCAGCAGCAAGCCTGAAGAGACTCTGGTTAAATATCTGGTGCCTTACAAGAGCCTAGTTTCTTGATTTTTTTTAGCTTTCACATCAAATTGATTTGTTGTAGCATAAAGTAATAAAAAGCAACATTTGTATTAAATTATACGTGGGNACAAAGAAAGGAGGAAAAAAAAAAAGAAAACTAATGGGTTGTTCATAACTTGGTCATTTGTTATGGCCATTGCAAAACCTGAAAGAAAAATCTATTTTCTTATTGACAGTTTTCCTCTCTCCCCAAAGTGGATATTCTGCTTTATTGCCAGTGGTTTGCCTCTTGTGGGCTCTGCCATTGATTTTTTTTTTTTTCTGGTCTTGGGAAAGGGTAAAACTCGTTAATTTTAGGAAAAGAGCAGGAAAGATTGCATTAAAAATAAAATAAAATAGAGTTTAAAAAATAAAATAATAAATAAAATAATAATATGAAATAAATGAAATAATAATATNCTTCTGGCACAACAACAACAAAAAAAAAAAACAACCCAACAACAACTTCCATGGGAAGCACAAATCTAAATTCTCCTGGTTGTAAAAGCTGGTGCAGCATCTAAATCTTCCCGGGGTTGGTTTTTTTGTGTTTTAGCATGGAACAAAGCTTTAAATCACAGAGACTACGGGGGAATTGCTTTGGCTTCTGGAAAAATGGGGCCTCATCCAGCAGGAGTCGAGGGTGAGGGATGAGTGGAGACACCCAGGAGAAAAACTGGTGACTCTGCAAGATCCACATCCCCCAAAATCAAAGGGCTGAGTGATTTTTTTTTTTTGGCACAGGTCGCCCAGAGAGGCTGTGGCTGCCCCATCCCTGGGAGTGTCCCAGGGCAGGTTGGAGCTCTGGGACAGTGGGAGGTGTCCCTGCCCAGGGTGGGGATGGAGAGAATTAGTTTATCCAAGAGCAAAATCAATTTTTTTACCTAGAGCACCTTCCCCAAAGGATTTTTATATTCCCAATCCCAAGGCTGTGGCTTGACCCTCCTATGAGATGTGACTCCCTGGAGTTTCTCATGAGTGAGTTTGAAAGAAGGGCAATAAATGAGTCTGTCATGATCCCAAAATTCCAACAGGAACCCCCAATTCCACATCCCCCATCACTCCTTCCTATTCCCAGCTGTTGAGCTGAGAAGCTCCACACACACACAGAGTTTTGCAGCCCATGTTCAATTCAATTAATTAGATGTAAATAACGTCTTTAAAATGTCATTTAATTCAATGCAATTTGATTAAATGTATTTTTTAAGTGCCAGTGCACCCACAGGCAGCTGAGCAGCCCAAGGAGAGCTGGAGAACCCCCTGCAAAGTGGGAACAGGAATTCCTGAGACCTCAGGGATCGGTTGTGGCACCTGTCAGAGTGATTTGTACCCTGTGAGGGGACACAGGTCCACCCTGCCTTGTAAATGCCTCATAAAAGACAAGGCACTGAAGAATTTACAGCCCAACCACAGATGGATTCAGTGGGAGCCTCCTCAGGACAAGGGAGGAGAACAAACTGCCCAAATTGGAGCTGGAGCTGCTGGACCCTCACTCCTCAACATCCCAGCCAGGGATCTGAGCCACCCCTGCACACAAGGAGGATTGAAATCCCATTAAAATCCCCCTTTTGTTGGCAGTGTCTGTGTATTCAGAGCTGTGGGAGCTCAGCCTCTGTTCCAGGAAATCTCTCCCAGCACAGCCAGGTCACTCCATGTCCATCCAGCCAATTATTTTAGGAGTGCTCCGAGCTTTTCCACTCCTGCAAAAGTAGTTTCTTGGCAGCTAATGGAGCTCTGAGGAGACATCCCTCTTGATTAGAGCATAGATCTTCCCTCTGACACCCCTGAACTTTTGATGGTTGGGTGGACGTTCTGCAGAGGAAAAATTCCTCCCTTTATCTGCTGAC
This sequence comes from Neodrepanis coruscans, assembly GCA_013400695.1. Classification (NCBI taxonomy): domain Eukaryota; kingdom Metazoa; phylum Chordata; class Aves; order Passeriformes; family Philepittidae; genus Neodrepanis; species Neodrepanis coruscans. Next base: position 12,677 of record VYZS01046229.1, read on the forward strand.
TGCAGGAACAGTCGAGCTGCTGCTGCCCCCTTGCTTCTCATCTGGCCACAAAAAAACCTGCTGGTCAAGAGGAAACCAGTTGTGCCTTGGCCTTGCTGGGAGTGGGAAGAGCTTTGCAAAGAGAACCAAGAGCTGCAGCTCCTCCCTGGGAGGTGCCACTTCTCTCCATCCCCTCTGGTGCCCAAGAGCTGCTGCCAGAGCTGAACATTTGCTCTGTCCCAGGAGAATTCCCTGCTGGAGATCAATCCCAGCCATCCATTACCTCCCATTTAGCAAATCCCACTTTTTTGCTGCCCTTGTGCAACACCCCAGCTCTTTTTTTCAGCCCAGTGGATGAACAAACCTGGTATTTAAACCTCCTTCAGCTAATCCAGCCCAGCTGCCAGGGTTTGGTTGATGGTGTTGGGTCATAGGTTGGACTTGATGATCTCAAAGGTTTTTTTTTCCAACCTGGGTAATTCTGGGATTGTGTTTAAAGGTGGACTTGGCAGTGTTGGGTTTCTGGTAGGACTTACATCAAACTTAGGTCGTTTTCCTCCCAACTAAACAATTCTATGATTCTAAGAAATGAAGCAAAAAAACCCCTCAGCTTAACTCCTGTGCTCTCTGCCAGTGCTCACTCATCCCCAAAAGGGTGACAGGGCTGATGCACAAATTTTAGACCTTTACCAGCTGCAAGAGCAGCCTCAGAAATCCCTCCCAGGCGTTTTGATCCCTCCTCAAACCAGGCATCACCTTCAGAGCATCCTTTCTGCGAGGGCCTGGGGACACAGCAGCCCCGGAGGAGGACAGGCCCTGCAGATTTAGTGCTGTGCAGCCACTGGAAAGGTGGGAAGGCAATTACAGCTCCTGCAAATCACCCTGAGAACACCCAGAGATCAAGGCAGTGATCCAGCAAAGCACTTAAAGCACACGCTCAGCCTTCCCAGCTCTGACTCTTGCAGCACTTTTTGGAAGAGGAGCAGCAGCAAATCCCACCCAGGAAAAGCCCCTTTTGTGCTGCTCCAACAACTGAGGCTGCATTTAGAGGGGAGAAGGATTGTCACAACACCCTCAGAATTCCTCATCCCCAAGAGGAATCAATAGGAGGCTCCTGCCCACAGCACATCAAACACAGGAAAACCCGATTTTAATTGGCACAGGGCACTTGCTGGAGCTGTTCAGCAGCCCCTGAACTCGACAGATGAGTGATATCCAAAATAAAGCCCTGGTTTTGCACGTCTGGCCTTTGCCTGAGGGTTTCCAAGTTGCTCCCAGGAAGTTCAGGCTCAGAATTCATTTGGCAAACCGTGGTGTGAGTGCAGCTCTGTGTCCCCGTGGCTGCTGAAGCACCTGATTGATGGTTTCTGGGAATTCAGACAGCTTGGAGCCCAATTTCTGGGAGCCAAGGGGTTTATTTATGGGATCAGCCCTAAAAGCAGAGACAGACAAAGTCCAAATAACACAGGAATTTGGGCAATGGGATCTTCAAGTAAAAGGGTGAGGAGGGAGGGAGGGAGGGAAGAAAGTGTTGATCACATTTAGTGGGAACGAAAGCCCAATTTAGCCTCACAAATCCCAGCCTCATTTATTTCTAATTCTGTTCCACCCTATTAATGATTTATCCATGTGAAGATTCCATATTTAAGCACTCAAATTCCTCAACCTGATTTCTCACACATCCCTCTGATGAGCAATTGCTCCTAATTATTTGTTGCCATCACTAATTTGAGCAGTGACAACGTTCAATGTGTTGCCTGAGTTGGGATCTCGCAGCCAAAACAGGGAACTGCAGGAAACTGGAATTATTTATGGAAGAGGAACATTCTTTGTACCACCACCACCTTGGTGGAGGTTCATTTCATGCCCTGTTGATGCATCAAGCAGGATTTTGGTCCTTTGAAACCTGGAATTTGTCTCAGGGTTGGGTTTTAGAAGGCAGGGATTCAGCCCTTCATGGCACAGACTGAGATTATTTTTTATACAATCTCTAAAAATGCTGCTTCCTCCTCCTCCTCCTTCCCCCATTTCAATTACTTGGACAACAGATGCTTCCAGGAGCTGATTATTTCCTTTAAATGAAGATCCTAGTTTTGGAGATCCTCTAATCAATGCACAAGGAATTATATTTCTGCTGGGACATGCCCTGGTCACTTCCACCACCTCCCGACCATGGGATGAGTTTTAAGTGCAGACAACCATAAAATAAAGGCCTAATTAAACTTATTTCCAACAGCAGAGGTGGAAACTCTGGACAGCAACTCAGCAGGACAAACAAATTTGCAAAGTCCCCAAGAAATTTTTGCCAAAATTGTGCCAAGAGCCAAGATCCTCCTCCTGCCCTCCCTCCCAGGGGAGGCTCCAAGGCTTTGCTGGCACCAGCCACTTCCTAAATGTCAATGTTCCAGTGCCCCCAGCGCCACAAAACTCCATCCCTGTCCTTGTCAAACTGCAGAACCTTCAGGGGATGAAATACAGACCTCCCCAGAGGCTTTATTTTCTCCTTGGAGAATTTATGGACCGTTACATCCCATTATGGTCCTGGCAGCCGAACACTGAAGTGCTGTTTGAATCAGTGCTCACCAAACCAAGCCCCCTTTTTACTCAGCAAGGTTGTGATCTTTGACCCCCTAAATGCCTCTGACTGTGAGCCAAAGCCTTTTTAGAATATTGATGAATTATCACTTTCCTGCCCGGAGTTTTAATGAAATGTTTGGAGTCAGCAGGTGGCGAATCCCAACTCCCACATCAGCTACAATTTGTGCCCATGACATTGTGCCTCTCACTTAGCAGAAGCCTGAAAACAAAATATCCTTGTTTTTTCTGCCCATTTTTGACTGAAGAAATGGCTTTTTATTTCATTTTCTGGCCGGGGGGGGGGTGCTGATCAATGGGATGTATCAGCTCCTGATGATGCTGCAACAGAGTTTGGATTCCTTGATGAGACTCTGAAACAAACACTTCTCCACTTGTAAATTTTCTGCAAAGTCCTTTCCCTCAGCTCCCCATTAATCAAAGGGACTTGGAGCAGAAGTTACAGTTTTTTGCAGAGTTTTGCACAACCTCGGGGTGTTCAGGCAAAGGAAATGTGGCTGCAATGACACACACAAATGGCATTTCTTCTCCCCAGCCTTCAGAGAACCATATGCCACCAGCACTCTGCTCCAAAACTGCTGCAGTGAGGGAAGGAAAGGCAGGAAGAACTAAAAAAAAATGATAAAAGCACATTTTTAGTGGGGAGAACCCAGAGAAGTTTGGAATCACCACAGGAAAGGATGAATTCCTTCCCTGCAAAACCACCCAGAGATGATCAAAGCTCTTCTGAAATGTTGTTTGATTAAACCCTGACAGGGTTTTAATTTTTGTTGAGCAGAAACCACCCCAAAAATCCCTGTGGTTTAGTGGGAAAGGTGACCCAGGGAGAGCAGCAAACTGGGATGTCCTGGGAGCAGCTGGAACATTTCAGTGCTGTTGTCTTTGCCCATTAGTGGAGATGATGATATGGGTGTGAGTTCCACTTACCTGTGACTAATCACAGCAGGAAATTAAATCCCCTGGAAATAATTATGTCTGTTCATTAAAAAAAAAAAAAAGAGATCCCACCAAGTGCTTCAGACAAAGGACACACAGTGATTCAGAGACTGAAATTCTGCTTTTCCAAAACAATGAAGTGCAGGAAATAAATGTTTAAATCATGGTTGTTCTCCAGAAATGGCACCACCTTGCACAGGGGGGGTTTAGAACTCACACCAAGGATAAAAATGGGAATTCTGTACACCTGAAACACAGAAAATAACTCACCAAGGGCTGAATGTGTCTGGGCCTCACCAACCTCCAGCATCCTTTAATTTGAGACAACCCAAAACACAGACACTTGGAGTTTTTTAGTTGAACATCTTCAGGTCAAGGCTCTGCTTTCCCTTCAAAGCAGCTCCTGACTTCCCTGGGGAGTTTTCAAGTGAAAAATCACTTATAAATAAATGGATCTTCCTTTCTGGGGAAACACCTGAGAAAGGGCAAAAGTAGATTTTTAAGGAGAAAAAAAAAATGAAGAAACATTCTCCAGTTTCTTTTTTTTTTTGCCTCAGGAAAGGTTTCAAATCAAATGTAGCTGTTTGCTCAAATAAAATTAAATCCAAGCTTTAATAAAGTGGGACAGAAGCTTCTCTCCCACTCCCCCTCCTGCAGAACAGGCTGTTTGCACTCAACAACACCCTGAGCTTGTAAGGAAATCTTTCTAATCCCTTCCTGGCTGGAAAACACTGTTCCAAGGACATAAATTGCCTTGTTTGAAGGGAGAAGGAGCAAACAGGGAGAGTGGGGAACAAACCACATTTCTCTCAGCTGGGCTCATGTGTTCTGGGTTTAGATTTGACCCTGAAACTTCCACACCCCCCAAAGTTTCCCCAGTCAAACTTTTGGATTTTTAAGGGATTTTTTTTTTCCCCTCAGCACAAAATACACATTTCATGGTGCCTTTGTTGTGTTTTTTTTGGACAACTACTCCTCCTTCCTGAAGAGATTGAAGGCAAAAATCATCAATGAGCTCTCTCTAAGTGAGCCTTGTCAGCTATCAAAGCTCCAAGGCAGGATTTTTCCCATATTTTTCCCTATTTTCCCCTCAAATCCTTTAGTGCCTGAGAGCTCCCACTTGGCTTTCCCTCCCTCACGGAAAGCAGAGCCTTAGAACAACCAGGAGATAAATCAAGATATGACAGAAGACCTTGTAAAAAGACACCAGCGCTCTTCAATTAACTCTTGGAT
>VYZS01046229.1:25187-36105 GCA_013400695.1 Neodrepanis coruscans
TAAAGCAGCAAACAAAGCAGGGAGCTTTGTTCCTGGGATACCTTACAAAGCTGCCTGGAAGATTTGGGGTAAAACCCAAGGAATTTGGCTGTTTTTTTCCCTTGGAAATGACATCTCAGTGGCAGGATTGGCACCTTTGTCCAGGGCCAGGCACCTTTCCAGCTCCCCAGGGAGGGCAGGCAGCCAATTATCCCGAACAAATTGTGACTGTAACGCTGAAGATCATTTTATTCTTGCCCGGAGGGTTTTTTTGAAGCTCTCCCAATGAAATTGTCTCGTAAATAATTCACTGCCAGTGATTTACTTCGGTGGGGAACTTACAAGGGGAAAAGCCCGGTGAAAAAAAAAGAGTGTTCTGTCAAAAGTTATGTAAATGAATTCCCTGTTAAACTCCAAACAAATCGACTTAGATCAAAATTCAGCAGCGATTAACAAAGGCTGGTAATTTCTTTTTTGTGTGCGTTGAGTTAAATGGTTGCAAAGGAGGCAACAACAGGGTTTTATTTCCAGAAATGCTGCAAAGAAGAAGGAAAAACCTCTGATCATGAGCCACGAACAACTTGCAAGGACTTTAAACCGAGTTCTTGAATGCTCTGGAACATCCCTTGGTGCCACATCCCAGAAGGAATAACCCCCAGCACACTTTTATTCCAGCCCAACGCTGGAGAAATCAATGTTTGATCTCCCAAATTGGAACATGAACCTGATTTTTCCACTGCCCCAAGTGACAACCCCAAGCCCTGAGCTCCTCCTTTCACCCTTGAATCCTCCCCCAGCATTTTTACTGCAGCTTTGAAAGGCTTTTGCTTCTTTCCTGACCAGGGATGAAGAGCAATATATATATATATAATTTCAATATTCCTGCCCTGAGCACAACAGGCACCTCTCTGCTTGTTCCTTTTCATCCCACTGTTCATTTGCTCTGCCTGTCCAGGCTGGAATTAGGACAATCCTCCCTAAATCTGTGGCCAACAGGAAAGCAAAGGTCAGGTCACCTGCATTTCCCAGGGCCTGCAACTCCAAATCTCCCCCCAATGGGGAAAGTTGGCCGTGGAGGGTTAGAAAATAATGCCATTGCACTAATCCTAATCATCAGATGGGATTAGAGGACAAAACATTACATATTTGAATGCAGCAGTAATCACAAAAGTGGGACTTTTTATAGAACTGTTTTAAAGCTCTGAGCAAAGATCTGCTCCAGTATTTATACCCAAAGTCCCCCCCCCAAATTCATATTTTATGCAACTTCCAATTACTCTCCCAGCAGAGGAATTATTAATTTCAAAGCAGTGACACTTCTCAACTTTGAACCCAGCAGATGGGTTCGGATGGGCAGATTTAACCCTTCCGAGCTCCTCAGATATTTTCCAACAACCCAAATTCCTCCTCCCACACCTTAAAAACATCAAGTCTGAGGTGCTCAGACAAAGGATAAAAGAATGAGGGAGCTGCAGATCCTAAAAGAAAGCCCTGAGTGCACAAGGGATTTGGTGGAACACAAAGAGGAACAATATTCAGTTCTTGCCTGGTCAATAATTAAGAAAAGGCTCCTTCAAAAATGACTCATTTGATAAAGAATCCCCACTTAAAGCATTACCAAGACTTTGTTTGCAGGAGATTAAGTTCTTGCAAGGCTGGAATGAAAATGTGGTGCCTCTTTCTGTGCCAACAACTCCTGGTTGGGCCTGGAGGGTTGAGTTGAAAAAAATAAAAAAAAGTGGAAAAGGCCTTAAAATTTGATATATTAAAAAATGAAGATTCATCTGATTTGACTAAATGAGAGGGAAAGGAAAGAAAAACCTTATTTTGGGGGATTGATGGTGCTGGTGAAAATTGCAGAGTCTGTTTATTGCCGGAATTTTTGCTGCTTTAGAGGCTTCAGGAACAATTCCTCTGCTCTGTCCATGAATTCAAGGATTTGATGGTACAGAAGCAAAAAATACATTTGTTTTCCAAGTCCCAGCAGCTGATTTAGGGTTTATTTTGAAATAAATCAAGTGCAAACCTCTCCTCAGCACTGGCACAAGGTCTTTGACCACAAATATCCACAAATTGGAAGAGAATTGAGGCAGAAATGTGGGGAAATCTTTCTCCCCCCCCCCTCTATTTTAACCCTGACTGTTCAAAAAATAAATTAAACCCAAATCACTTGGATTTTCAAGCTTTTTGTTGGACCTGACAGCAAACAAATAAAGGTCATTTCAGGGTGTGCAGANAAAGCACCCATTAAATGTGTCACAGCCTTAAAGTAAATGTTGCAGCAATGGTAATTGTGTAATTAAATTACCAGGCTTTTCCATCTCCTTGATTCATTAATGGCAAAACCTGTTGCAGCAAATATGGAATTAATAAGGAACTGGCTTAGAAACCAGATTTTTGTAATTTATTTGCCAGTTCATTAAATAGAAACAATCAAAGAGAAATAAAAAAGCAGCCCAGGGAGCAGTGGAGGGGGGTGTTCTGTCTGTACAGGCAATTTTACAGAGGGTGATGGATTATTTTTTGTGGGTTGCCTTCTTTGCTATTAATACCCAGGATCTGTGTGAGAGGAAAAATGAGCCCATTTCCATGTGGAATGTGAAATCATCTCTCCCAACTCCAAAAATGTCTCCATGAGGGCTCTGGGATGGGGTTTGTTTTATTCTCCAGCGTCCCTAAAAAATCCTGGGGGTTGTTTTTTCCAGCCCTGCTGCTTTCCCAGGTAGGAAAAAATAAAGTTAAACCTCTGCTTGGAACAGCCTGAGCTCAGGTTTGTCCCCTGGGCTGTGTCCTCCCTCTCTCTGCCTGGGGGGAAATGGCAATTCCTGCTTCCCAAGGTGAAAAAACACACCCCAGATCTAATTAAATCCACGTTTAATTCACACATTTAATTCCAAACCCCCCTCTGAAACGTGGCAAGTTGTGACCAAGAGTTCCAAAAACCAGTGGGAACAGCACAACAAACACCCCCTGTCTGGGCAGCTCCTGAAGGGGCTTTAAAAGGCAATAAAATTGGGATTATTTCTCCTCTCAGTGGGGCAAAAATCACCAAAAAAACCCCCAAAACCCCCCCAAAACCCCACCTGTTCAGAGGTACCAAGAGCTTAAAGGTCAGGCTGTGACAACTTTGTGAATTTAAATCAAACCTGTCTCCAAAGATATTGGAGATATCAAGATATATCAAGATACACCACTGAAGATATCTCCCTTCTGAGGGGATTGACAGGAACTCAGTGGCAAACCCACATTTTCTCCCATGATTTCCCCAACAATTCCCCATCACCTCCACCCAAAAACTGTGGGCAGCAGACACAGAACTGGTGTGAGGCCAAAAGAAGAGTGTCAGGACTTTCCAGGAAGGAAAAACATTGCTTTTTCTGCATCAGAGTTTTGGAAAAGAAGCGGGGTTTTGGCAGATTCCAGCAGGAAAAGCTTGCCTGGCTCCCTGCCACAAACTGCACAGGCTGTTGGAGGGGAATCATTTGAAATATTAATGCAGCAGTTTATCCTGGACATTGGTTGGGTGAGCCAAGTTCAACCCTGCACAGGCTCCCCAGAGAGAGGAAAAGCAAGAAAAAAAGGGAAAAGGCACAAAGCAAAACCGCTGCTTTGAAGGGGAAAGAGGGAGAGGCAAAGGTTTGGGGAAGGCACAGGAAGATCCAAAGCAGCTTTTCGTGCTCTGGCAGCTCCAGAGCTGAAGGGCTCAGATTCCCACGAAGGTTCTGGGGGTCTGGGCCAGCCAGGGGTGTCCCCAGGGATCATATTTTTGTCCTTGCAGTGTCCCCAGAGGAGGGAATTCTGCACCCTCAGCTCCTCCAGCAGAAGGGACACTCTGCTCTTTCCTTCCCTTTCTGCCTTTCCAACCAACAAACTTGAAAGTTGTCCCATTCAAGGGCTGAACAACCCCATTTCCATCACTATTTCTAAGCTGACCAGGAGAAAAAGTGATTTTTAGGCACAGACATGTGTTTTCTGGCCAGGAAATCCATCCAGCAGGTTCTGTAAGAGCTGCTCCTGGGATTCTGGCTTGGTTTTCTCCTGAAAAAAGGATGCTCAGGGGTCACCAGTGGGAGTTTTCTCACCTTTTCCTGGTTTTCTTGGTCAAATACAGGTAAATAAATACGAATTTTGAACACACCAACTCCAAGGTGGTGGTGGTACTCAGCAATGTATCAAATAAATGGACCCAACACCTAAATTAATCCTTCCTGCCAATACAAAATAAAAGGATCTCCATGAAGTTTTGTAGTGGGTAGAAAGGAGCAGTAATAAATAAAAAAATAATAAAACCCACCCCTGTGAGATTATTGGGATTCACTGTCCTCATTTATAACAGCCTGAGTTTATTCCTTCCTTCCTGGAAAATCTCTTCCCTCTCGTTCCCAGGGGCTGGAAAGGTTCAGGACATGCCAGAATTTTATACTCTGGGGTTTAAACCCAGTTTAACTTCAGCCATTCTGGNGACAAAACCCCACCATTAAATCACCCTCATCCAACTGCCACAATTACAGGGGTGGTTTTAAACTGGTTTAATCTTATAAACTCTGTGCTTTCCCAGCCCATTTTGCCTCAGAGTCTTTAGAATTTGGTGCCTGAATCTGGGAATTCCTGGGTCCGATGCTCAGTGTCTGAGGGAGGAGCTGAGCCTAAAAAATCCCTTTAAACCCAAGAGTTTTTGGTACCCAGAGGCACAAATGGTGAAAAAAATGAACTAAATCAGAGAGGGAATCAGCACTGTCAGCAGAAAACACACAGCACAGCAAGGGAATCACCAAAAAAAAAAAAAANGTTTCAGCATGAAAATGAAATAGAAATTCCCCCCTTCTCAACCCAAAGAAGTGACAAAACACAAGCAAACTGCAAACATGAAATAAGAGAAGCTTAAAAGAACTTTTGGGTTACTGCTGACTTAAATAAAAAAAAAAGGAGGTTGTGAAGTGTTAATAATAAATGTTTTAATGTTTGACTGCAGATTTCTTCAGGGATGCTTGAACATCCTTTGTAAACCAAAAAAAGATTGCAGAAAAAAAAACCACCTGACTCTTCTCTGTTTGTTCTCAAAATGGGAACAGCTCACAGGACCAAAAAATTCTTGCTCATTCAGCCCCAAAAATACAGGCAGAGAAAGTTGTTCCATGTGAAACTCAGGAAGCCCTGTTTGGGCATTAGTGGGTGCAAATATTGAATATTACAAATCAGTTGAGTTCAATCAGTGAGCCCAAATCAGTCTCTGTCCCAGCAAAGCCAATGGAATTATTAAATAATTATTAAATAATTATTAAATAAGACAAAACCCCACCATTAAATCACCCTCATCCAACTGCCACAATTACAGGGGTGGTTTTAAACTGGTTTAATCTTATAAACTCTGTGCTTTCCCAGCCCATTTTGCCTCAGAGTCTTTAGAATTTGGTGCCTGAATCTGGGAATTCCTGGGTCCGATGCTCAGTGTCTGAGGGAGGAGCTGAGCCTAAAAAATCCCTTTAAACCCAAGAGTTTTTGGTACCCAGAGGCACAAATGGTGAAAAAAATGAACTAAATCAGAGAGGGAATCAGCACTGTCAGCAGAAAACACACAGCACAGCAAGGGAATCACCAAAAAAAAAAAAAAACAACCCAAAAACAAATGTTTTGCTGAATTCAGTGCAATTATTAATGCAAAGAATGAACATTATTACCATAATATCACTCAGGAGTCATTGAAGCAAACCCCTGGAGGGAACAACTCGAGGTGTGTCTGTAATCAAACGCTGCAAGGAAACAAGAGGACACTCCAGCTAAAGAGACATTTATCTGGGCAGGACTTCAAAAAAANGTGAAACTCAGGAAGCCCTGTTTGGGCATTAGTGGGTGCAAATATTGAATATTACAAATCAGTTGAGTTCAATCAGTGAGCCCAAATCAGTCTCTGTCCCAGCAAAGCCAATGGAATTATTAAATAATTATTAAATAATTATTAAATAAGACAAAACCCCACCATTAAATCACCCTCATCCAACTGCCACAATTACAGGGGTGGTTTTAAACTGGTTTAATCTTATAAACTCTGTGCTTTCCCAGCCCATTTTGCCTCAGAGTCTTTAGAATTTGGTGCCTGAATCTGGGAATTCCTGGGTCCGATGCTCAGTGTCTGAGGGAGGAGCTGAGCCTAAAAAATCCCTTTAAACCCAAGAGTTTTTGGTACCCAGAGGCACAAATGGTGAAAAAAATGAACTAAATCAGAGAGGGAATCAGCACTGTCAGCAGAAAACACACAGCACAGCAAGGGAATCACCAAAAAAAAAAAAAAACAACCCAAAAACAAATGTTTTGCTGAATTCAGTGCAATTATTAATGCAAAGAATGAACATTATTACCATAATATCACTCAGGAGTCATTGAAGCAAACCCCTGGAGGGAACAACTCGAGGTGTGTCTGTAATCAAACGCTGCAAGGAAACAAGAGGACACTCCAGCTAAAGAGACATTTATCTGGGCAGGACTTCAAAAAAAACGGAGAGCAACTAAATAAATCATTGGTTTTTTTTCGAGTTAAAAAGAGTCCTTGCTCTCAATAACTGATCAAACAGTTTGTGTTCAGGTTTGAAAGGTCCAAAGGCTCCTAAATAATTAATACATGGGAGGGATGACAGAGGTGCTTTAAAAGGACAATAAAAACTCTTTCGGGTGGTGACAAACAACTTGCAGCCCCCAGAGATTATTCGATGTATTTATCACTTATGGAACTTTGCAAATATTTTCAGTGGGGGTGGAGTTAACAGGTTGAGAAAGGCTCAGAGTTGGAGATTAGAACAGAGAACAAAAAAAAAAAAACCAAAATTAATGGGCCTCTGCTCAGGAAATAAAGCTCAATTCTTGCTCAATTCAGCCTTTTCCCCCCTCCCTGTCACATCTTCCGAGCTGCTGATAGAGCCCAAATAAGAGAAAATAAATACAAATTCTAAATCCTGGAGTGTTTTCTTCAGGCCACAAGGACTGTTCTGTACCAAAACTCCCCCCAGCTCCTTGTCACAGGACCTGAAAAATCAACAGGTAGAAAAACCTCAGTGGAACGAAGCAGTGATTTGTTTTAACTCCTCCACCCAGAACTTCACGTGAGCCTCCATCTCACTGGGAGACGTTTGGATCCTGACAAAACACGTGTTTTGCAGAGGAAGGCTGGCCTTGCCCCAGAGCTTTGGCAGCTCATTAAAGCAGGCTGAGCTCTCAGGCAGCTTTTGAAGGAGGTTGTGTGGCTGCTGCAGCTTGTCTGGCACGACCCTGAGGGCAAGGGCTGAGCTGCAGGGCTTTGTGCAGTGTCTCGGTGTTGCTCCTCTCCTTTGATGCTCTTGCTCCTCTCTGGGAACACTCCTGTCTCCTGGAGAGCTGTAAATCACAACCACCTCTGTCACTCACTCCTTGGAGAGTTTGGGGCAGAAGAACAAAACTCTTTTGGTCCTTTTTTTGCAGAAGGCATTTGATTAAAGAGTGATCAGGGGGTGTGTGGGTCCAGTTGAGCCCAGTCTCCACCAGTCTGCTGTAATAAAAGGGTTTTCTCCACAAGGAGTTTTGTCACACTCTTAATAAAAAGTCCATTAATTATAAAGATTCCTTAAAGAGGGGAAGGGCCACAAGTGCTCTCCAGGCTGAAGGAAGCCTGGGGGCTCCGGGGATGCTCAAACCCATTAAACAGCACGAGCCAAAGAGGCCTCTGGAGTTTTCTTTGAGTGCATTACTTTTAAATTAGAGAGGGGAAATTTTCCCTGCCGAAGCTGGACAGAAAACAGCTGTGCTCGTTAAAAGAGGAGGAACTGCTAAGTACTTCTATAATCAACACTATGTAATTAACAGAGAATTAGAATGGTGCATGTAAGGCTGAGCTGAGCAGAATGTTAACACCAGCCTGGCAGGAGCTGCCCTTTGTGTTCCACAGCCAAGGGCTGGTTTGGCAACCAGGAAAAGTGTCTTTGATGCCCTGGAAAACGGGGATCAGGCAGGGAAGGAAAGGTCCAGCAGGGCAGGAGGTGGAGAAACACGTCCTGGAGGTGTTGGAGCCTCCCCCTGGCAATCCTGGTGTGCCCTTGGCCATTGGCAGGAGGAGAGGGAATGGCTTTGAGTTGGGCCAGGGGAGATATCAGGAAAAATGACTTCTCATGGAAAGGGTTGTGATGCCTTGGAACAGGGAAAGGGGGGAGTTGTTATTTCCTGGAGGTGTTCAGACAAGGTGAGGAGGGGGTTCAGGGGTGACCACAAGGGTTGGATTGATCTTAGAGGTCTCTTCCTACCTCAAGAATTTTGAGATTGCAAGAGGTCACTGGGCAACGTGAGAGGAGTCATTCCCAGATTTATCAGCCTGAAAAGCCCCCTGTGTGGCACCTGAGCACTAAGATACAAAAGTGTCCCCAACAAGGGACCATTTCTTTTCAGAGGCTCTTTATTGATGGGATCCCGAAATATTCCCAGCACAGAGAGTCACCAAAGCCAGGGAACACAGAAAACCTGAGACACGGACTGGGACAGAAGCAAAGAGCTCCAGAAGGCAGGACAAGAGGACACACCCTGAGGCTGCACATTGGCCCCTGGAGAAAGGAGAAATCCATGGCAACATTCCTCTTCTCCCAACTGCTCCATGCTCAGGCTTTCTGGGATCCAGCTGTACCACTGGATCCCCCATCCCAGTTTGGGTGTTGCCAGTGGGAATGGTCAGTAGCAATGAGCAAAACTCCTCCTGGACCCCCAGAAAGTGCTTTGAGGCTGGTGAATAAATGTGCACAAAGCAGCTGTGGCTCTGCTCTGACAAGAACATCCCTCAGCCTGGGCCTGCATTTGGCTCTTTGCGGGGTAGAAAGCTGCCAAATTCCACACAGTTGTGGTCCCACTGAAATACAGGTGGAGCAGGGACATCCTCCCTGTGTCTCCTGGAACAGGACTGAGTTTCCTGCACAAAAGGGTCCTGATGGTGACACAACATCTTCCACCTTCAGCCTTTTGTTTTTTGAGAAGTGAAAAGCCAGTTGGGCCAAAAGTTGTTCTTCTCCTTCTCCTCCTCCTCTGCCTCCTTCTTCCCTCCAGAGAAATGAGTTTTTCAGGTAAATTCACCAACCACCAAGGAGGCAGGAAACGATCCAACAGCACCCAGGAGCCCTGTTTGCCTGGTCCTTCTCTTTAACCACTAGATGACACTCCTTCCTTAGGGACCAGCCCCCCTTCCCAAGGTTTCATTGGCTCCAAGGAGGCTCAAGAGGTCTGGGGTCAATCCCAACAGAGAAATCAGATGATTAACAGGCTCCAGGACAAACTAAACGTGGGCAGGTCTCAGGGATCTTAATCTGGACTCAGTGATGGCAAAACCATGGCTTGGAATTCCTGCTGTTCCCTCTTTTCCCCCCCTCAGTGGCTGCTCAATGTTGCTTTGTTGGAAAGTGCCACGAGATACATTGAAAAGTTCTTCATCCACTGCCTTTGTGTGGGTTTAATGACGAGCATTGGACAGACCATTTAAAACTTCCCACATTAAACCAGAATTGTGCCTTTTATTTTACACTTCAAAACCTCCTCTTTTTTGCTGTTTCTCAGGGGTGTTTTTTTTTTTTTTTNTTTCCAAACCCCACCCAGACTTTTTCTTGTCAATACAAATAGCAAAGAAACAGGAGGATTATCAATTACCCAAACCCATTTCACAAATTAAAACCTGGAAAGACACTCATCCTAAAAAAAAAAAAATCTTATTTCTACCCCTAAAAAATCCAATTTATCAGGAGATCCTTCCCAAAACTGTGCCTTGAACCCACATCTCACCCCTTATTTTCCAAAGCACTTCAGCTCTACCCAGTGATGATGAAAATGGCCCATTTGGGAAGGTATAAAATAAAATATTGTGTCCATTTCTCACTCCTGGTCGACCATGATTATGTCAAAATTTAGGAGGGGGGTGTAAAATTTCAGCCTGAGCAGCANAACTAAACGTGGGCAGGTCTCAGGGATCTTAATCTGGACTCAGTGATGGCAAAACCATGGCTTGGAATTCCTGCTGTTCCCTCTTTTCCCCCCCTCAGTGGCTGCTCAATGTTGCTTTGTTGGAAAGTGCCACGAGATGCATTGAAAAGTTCTTCATCCACTGCCTTTGTGTGGGTTTAATGACGAGCATTGGACAGACCATTTAAAACTTCCCACATTAAACCAGAATTGTGCCTTTTATTTTACACTTCAAAACCCCCTCTTTTTTGCTGTTTCTCAGGGGTTTTTTTTTTTTTTTTTGCTTTTAATTGCTTCTGGAATGGCACACTGTCATTTAACCCCCTTGTTCAGTCTCATTTTCCACCTTCTCTATTTTCACACACAATTGAACTGACTTCCAGCAAAACAGAATTTATTAAGCAGAAGACAATGTGGGTAATCAACATAATGCACTGTCTGCTAATCCCTGGCTACTCCATTCCTTTTTTTTTTCACTTTTTATTAGACTTTTGGTCCACATTGTTGAGCAGAGAATATGGATTTTTCTTCCCTGAGAAGAGGCATTGAATTGGAAAATGGGGGTGAGACTTTGTATGTTGTGTGCACAACACAGAACTTGAGAAAAGGACCATCCATCAAAACCAGGGCAAGGAGCTCTCATTCCCCTGGAATTTCCTCTTGTAACAGTCTGTGCAGCAGCAGCAGTGCTGGGAGTGATGCAGAAATGCACCTAAAAAAATAAAAAACCCTGCTCAGAGAAAGGGGATCATTCATTTTATGGAGCTTATTAAGAAATAACTGGATGAGAAGACTGAAGGCCTCGAAGTTTTACCTGGTTTTTATTATAAATTAAGAAATAACTGGATGAAAAGACTGAAGGCCTCAAAGTTTTACCTGGTTTTTATTATAAATTAAGAAATAACTGTGTGAAAAGAGTGAAAGCCTCAAAGTTTTACCTGTTTTTTTTCCAAACCCCACCCAGACTTTTTCTTGTCAATACAAA
>VYZS01046229.1:36146-77902 GCA_013400695.1 Neodrepanis coruscans
CAAACAGCAAAGAAACAGGAGGATTATCAATTACCCAAACCCATTTCACAAATTAAAACCTGGAAAGACACTCATCCTAAAAAAAAAAAAATCTTATTTCTACCCCTAAAAAATCCAATTTATCAGGAGATCCTTCCCAAAACTGTGCCTTGAACCCACATCTCACCCCTTATTTTCCAAAGCACTTCAGCTCTACCCAGTGATGATGAAAATGGCCCATTTGGGAAGGTATAAAATAAAATATTGTGTCCATTTCTCACTCCTGGTCGACCATGATTATGTCAAAATTTAGGAGGGGGGTGTAAAATTTCAGCCTGAGCAGCAGTTTCACCTCAGTGTCTGAGGGAAATGAGGCAGGAATGTCCCATCCACGAGAGAACCTTGTTCCTGACTAAAGACATGATGAATAAAAAATGATTTTTAATTATCCAGGAGTCCTGGAATGAAGGGAAGGGTAAAGGCAAGTTTTGAGGAGAAGCCAAAATGCCCAGACCCCAAAGATTTCTGAAAGAAATGGCTTTTTCCAGAAGCTCCTGAGACTTTTGTTGGCCCAGAGTGTCCCCAAGGCCACCTGATTTCTGCTGGAAAAGGGACAAACCTGGGGGAAAACCTTAAATAACCCTAAAAAACCAAGAGAGACACAGGGTATCACTCACTCTATGAGTTACAACTCTTTTCTCATGTATCCAAACCATTCCCAGGACACTGATTTCCTTCTTCACACAAAATTAATTCCCAATGAATCAATTAACACCCAAAGACACAAACAAGCTCCAAGTTTAGAGGCTGAAAACCTGAAACCCTTGTTTTTTTGTTGGTTTTTTTTTTTTTTCCAGCTGGGCTGTTTATTGCAATTACTCCAACACACAACATCATCTTTCTAATAATTAACAGCACTGTGTGATGATTGCTGAGCTCTTATTGTCATCAACTTCTGATTAACTGAAGCCTTTAGAGATGTGCCCCCCTTTTTTTTTAAAATCAAACACACAGACAAGCAGCTGAAGAGGAAGAAAAAGGTGATTTGTAGCTCTAAAAATTTGGAAATGTCTAAAATAATTTGTGGTCTCAATCTTCACACCCCAAGTGTCAAAGAGAGCCTGAGAATAATCAGCATTTTGGGTCATGAAGGGGGTTAAACTGAGTGGCATCTCCAGTATCCTGGCTGGGGATTGATGGAATTTATTTCACTCCCCTTCAGCTCCAGAAAAAAAAGTTTTCCTGGGGCTCAAAGAGGCAGCTGGGAATGGCACAGGATAAAGAGAGAAGGGCAAAACTCAGGAATGGAGGCTTTTTTTTTTTGAAATTTCCCTGATTCTTAGAACCTTCTCCCTTTCAGGAACAGCCCTGGGATCCCCCAAAGCCTCAGAGTGTGTTTGTTCTGCTCCTTCCCCAACTCATAATTCATTTCTGGGGACATAATTGAGAATATCTATCAAAACCTACAAGCATTTGCTGACCTGGGGGGGGAAAAAAAAAAAGTCTTGCTGGGCCTCAGAAGTAATTCAGTGCTCTCAGACTCCAGGCACTGCCAAAGCTTTTTTTTGTTTCTGGGTCAGGGAAAAAAGCAGAAAGTTCAAGCCATGTCTGATGAAAGTTAGAGGGTTTATTAGTTGTGAGAAATCCCCCTTGAAATCAGGGAGTGTAAAAATCAAATTATGGGGCAGGGAAAAGCAGGAGAAAAAAAAATGATTTTGGTATTATTTTATTTGTTGTAGGTATTTTTCTCGATGGAAATGTGGTGGTTCCACACCCTGGAAGGTTTAGAAGCCTTTTTTTTTTTTGCAGGACAGCAAAGCAAACCAGGAAAGAAAAAACACTTTAAATTATTTCAGGTTTTGAGGGAAAGGCATTGGGGTGTTTTCACTTCACTCAATCCCACTAAATCCAAATGATTTCCTCTCCAAAGCACTTCAGACTCCGCTTCACTTCTGCAAAAAAGAATTCCAAAATTCTGCAAAAAAAAAAAAAAAAACCCAATTCAATTCTCACCCCAAGCAAGGCAAGAGGCCTGGAGAGAAAAATCTCCCTCTGAGCCTCTTTGTTCCTTAATTCTTCCCTTGGGAATAAAATAATGGGAGTTTCCCAACTCTCAGAGAGCTCAGGACACCTCAGACAACATTTCATTGATTCAAACCCCACAAAAAACTGCTCCAGAAATCCTGCAATAAACCCCTCAAAAAGCTAAAGGACTCTTAAATCACTTCAAATATCTGTTCCCCAAAAGGCCTTTGTGGCCAAGTGTGAAACAGTTTTGTTTTTAAGAGGAAAAAAAATGGCATTTTTATCACCCCTCCTTTTTTTTTTTTTTNTTTTTTTGCACAAGTGTTTGAATTACAGAAAAAACCCTTCCTAAAACTGACACTTTCTGCACATCCAGTCAGAAATAATGACTAAAGCCAATCCTCTTTCAGCCTTTGCCAGCTTTCCCTCCCTCCCTCCCTCCCCCCAAAATTCCCAGCCAGGTATCCTTGAAAGCTGCTGAGCAAAGAGAGTTTTGAATGTATTTAACCTGCTTTTTGTCAAATGCCAGGGCCAAGATAAAGCACCCAGGATGGACTGGCCCAGCCACAAACTCTCAATAGAAAACTCAAATCATGAAAATGAAAGGAAATAAAACCCCACAAAGAACCCTCAGATTTTTTTTTTGTTTTTCCTTTTTTTAAGGACTCCAAAATCTTTAATATTAAGGATATTTTAATATAGTGTGGAGCTGGACAACAGAAGATTCTGGAGTTCTCCTTTCCCTGGTCTCAGCCACCTGCTGAATTCTCTTTTTTAGGATCATCCCCCAATTTAACAGCCCTTCCTTCATTTACTGGCCATTTCCTAAAGCAAAGTGAGCAAAACCTCTGGAATAAACCCCCTCACAAGCCTTTAAAAATGAGGATAAATATTGCCAGCTCCAAGGCAGCTCTTTGAAGTTCATAATCTCTCTTTTTTTTTGTGCTGCTCTCCAAGGAAAAAATCATGGGGTTTATCCTTTATCCCAACCCCTGTGCCTTGGAATTGTCCTTGATAGTCTTGGGCTGTGCTGGAAATAAAAATTCTGGCTGAGCAACTCCCCACAAGCTTTTTTTTTATATTATTTTTCTGCTGTTTCTCCATGTTTTTTTACATGGAGCATCACTGGCAGCAGAGTTTCTACCCTGGAAATTCCCCAAATCCTTCCCTTCCACTGCCACCAGGAATTCCAGATGGGTTTGAGCCTGGAAAAGTGGGAATTCCACCCCCTGCATCCCCAGGCAGAAGGTTGGGACACTCCTCCAAGGGGAAGCTGTGCTTGTGCTTCTCTCATTTGCTGCATTCACATGAACTAAATGGAATTACAGACATAATTATACACCCTGTCAAAAAATAACTGCAGCTAAGCAGAGCTACCTCTGCTCCCCCTCATCCTGCCTTGTGTGAAGAACAAGCAGCAAAATTTTGCAGGAATGCAAATGGGGGAGCTTATTTATTCAGAATGATCAATTACAGTAATAATTAATCTATAACCCAGTTAAATAATAATTAGCCATTATTAGGGCTGCTGAGAAAATGATATTTCCAGTGTGTCTGGGGGAAAACATTGTACATCAACAGGAGACACTTGTCACAACCTATTAAAGCTCCCACCACGAATTTCACTGGACCACAAACCAGACAAAAAAAAATGCCTTTGCAAGGATTCACTGCTCACTCTCCACATTCCAAGAGCTTGGAGTTCTTTGAGCTACAAGAAAATATGACCTTAAAGAAACTTTGACATGACTTTGCAAAGCTAAAACAGTCCAGGCTCCCCCATATTTTGTGCCTTTGTAAAAGGAGAAACACTGCCCTGGCTGTTCCTTTGTCGTTCCTGCTGGTGTGGTGTTCAAACCCAGAAATTCTGTGGCTTGTGGCTGATTTTTCTGTAATTACAGCCCTTGGTTTTCTCTAATTTGTCCCCTCAGTGGTAGAGATTAAATGGATTTCCAGAAGGGTGTTTGGGTGATTTACCTGCACATGGAGCTCCCTCTGGCCACATTTTCCACTGGAAAAACACTTTTCTTTGGGGCACAGACAGGAAAACCCTGAGGACAAGGAGGTGAAGACATTTCTGGTTTATTTTCAGCTCTGTCACCACCTTGTCACCACCCCTGGGGGACTCATTTAACCTTTTGGCATCTGAGGGCAGCACAATTAATTCAGCCCTCTAATTACACCCTCCCTTTCATCAGGGGGCCATAAACTGACTCCAAAATTATTATGATCATTGCTGATCTTGTGATTATTGTTGTTGTTGATCACGTTAATGTTAATGAATAGAATAATAATAATGATAATAACTCCAAACACCAGAGGTCACAGCAAAGCTCTTACTCTGCTCAAGGCCAGGATGTGAAAATGCTTCACCCCAGAGTTAAAAATCTTCCCTTTCCAGTTCAAATGCTTCCCTTTCCAGGTAATTTCAGACATAAGATGTTGGCTCAGCTGCAAAAATGCACGAGACACTCATATTTCCAGCTCACACAATGCAGGATCACATATTATTATTATTATTAAAATAATGGGAACTTATTCATATTAAGACTTTCAAAAATCCTTTGGGTTGGAAATTGAAAATGGCTTTTTTTTTTTTTTTTTTGTCTAACCCAAGGTCAATCCTTCAACTTTAATAATAAACCTCCAGCATTAATAACCCTGCTCAGGCCTTTCTGCTGCAAAAAAAAAAAAAGGAGTCAAAAGAAAATGAAAAAAAATATTTGCATAGAACTTCTTTCTTAAGGAAGGATTTTGATCTCAGTCCCAGGGCTCCTCCTGCCACACCAGCAGGTCCCTCTTTAGGAGCATTGAAGCTCCTGAGAGCACAGACAAAATAAAATTGGTAAGTCCAGTGCCTCAAGAACCTGCACATCCCACTGAGCCTCGTGGAGGAGCTTCTGGAAACTAAAATAAACTGTGAAATGTCACTTTTTTCTTTTATTTTTTCCCCCCTAATATTTGGATCTATGTCTCAAGTCAGGGGATTTTCACTTAATTTACTGCCAATCAGCATCACCTTTTAATTGTGGTATTGAGAAATAGAGAAATACCCTCAAAAAAGGGTTTTTCTCATCAAAAAAACCTCAGTGAAAGGGTTTTTAAGCATTAGAAGGGGCTGCCCAGGGGGGTTTGGAGTCCCCATCCCTGGAGGTGCCCAAGGAAGGACTGGCCATGTCAAAAGCCCTCCCTGAAAGGGTTTTTAAGGGGTTTTGAGAGTTTTTAAAGGGTTTTTAAGGGGTTTTTTTTAAGGGTTTTTAAGGTATTGAGAAATAGAGGGAGAAATTCTCTCACAGAAGGGTTTTTCTCACCAAAAAAACCCTCAGTGAAAGGGTTTTTAAGCATTGGAAGGGGCTGCCCAGGGGGGTTTGGAGTCCCCATCCCTCAAGATGCCCAAGGAAAGGACAGAACATGGGGATGGGGCACAGCTTGAACTCAATGATCTTAAAAATCTTTTCCCAGCCTAAATGTCTCTTTTCCAAGCCCAGCCATCCTGTGATTCTGTGAGCTGAACCCTCCCTGCTCCAGGCAGAGAGAATTCCATTATTTAAGGCAGGGAGCTCTTTGGAAACCCCCATCCCTGAGCACAACCAGTGCTGTCAGTAGGATTTGGGGGGGCTCTGAGTGTCCCCCCCACAGCACAGGACCCTCTCAAACCTCCCAGAACAGCTTGTGTCCAGCAGCAAACCCAGCCAGGGCTGAGGCTCTCTCAGGCTTTTCAAGCTGAAGGGATATTGGAAGAGACGGGTGTGAACTCTGGGTTTGAGCTACACTCACACCCAGCTTGGGGGGGGATCCCAAAAGAGCTCAGCCAGCCCCCAAAAAAGCAGCAATTATCTTTCTGCTGAGCCCTGGCAGCCCTGCCCAGGGTCAGGGGGGCTCTGGAGCTGCCAAAAGTGAGGGCAAGGGTGCAGAGAGTGGCAGGAATGGGAGCAGCAGCACATGAAAGGAGAGGCAGAGCTCCTCTTGAAGGGAGGATGAAAGTTTAGGAGGCTGTTCCCAGCCTGGAAGAGCTCCAGGATTCCCTCTGAGGGACTGGGTGTTCTCTCTAATGAAGGTTTTCAGGGCAGGGATCAGGTGTGTGTGTGAGAGGAGCTGGAAGCACTGGGAGGAAGCAAGGAGAGAGGATGAAATGCTGGGTTTGGAGGCAGAAACGATCTGGGCCCGAGTGTGCTGCCAGCTCTGATAATTCAGACATTTCTATTCACATATTTAGAATGAAAAAGGGGAGATTCCCTTCTGCTGCCCTCTGTCAGGCTGAGCTCCTGCAGCAGCTCAGGACCAGAAGGGTTTCACGGTGTGACACCACCTTGACTTTGATCAGAACACACACGTGAAAGATTTGCAGGGAAGACAAAGGACTCTGGAGCACAGCTCAGGGGAAGGAGGAGCTGAGTGCAGGTTTGTACACCACCAGAAATCCAATTTACAGCCTGAAGCAGAGGAGAAAATGATAAAGGGAAGATTCCTGACAAAGTTTCCCAGAGATACACACTGGAGAAATCTATCCAGACCATTTATTCCTCCCTGAGCCACTGGATAGACTCATTACACATTCTGCCTTTGTTGCTCCATAGAAATGAAAATGCTAATTGGTTTACTTGAAGTTTAATTGAAAATTAATAGAATTTCACTAGAGATTTGCAGAATGGGGCTGGAGTTAAAATGACATTTGATTAAAGTCACACTAAAAATGTACTCAAGGACATCCTGAAGACAGCAGCAATGGCATCCCTTTCTAAAGTGGGAATAAATATTTATCAGTAGTAGCAACCATTAAGAAAACTCACTATTTTTAAAGGCAATGAGAACTCTCAGTGATCCTTTCCCCAGCACCTTTTTTATCCCTTGTTGTGTCTTCAAGGACACTCCTTGAAATGGAGAAAAGCAGCCAACATCAAGAAGCAGCCGAGGTTTGGCTGAATTATGTTAAAAAAATAGACTTGAAGCACCTTTCTTTTATTCCTTTCTGAAATAAACACACAACTGATCATGATCACTGCACTCCAGGCAGTTTTCTGTGCAGCTTTGGATACCTGCAATTGTATTTTGTGCTGTTGCTTTCCTCCAAAGAAATGAGGTCAGGCTACAACTCTTCCCTACTCAGGGTCTTAGAGATTTCTCTTCCCACTAATTATCCCCCTATTTCCATGAAGATTTGGAAAACTGATCAACACTGAACCCCCTCTTCAAGCACCAGTGCAATTGGCCCACCTTCATTCAACAACAGCATTTTCATTTCTTTGAAAATCAGGCTAAAGATTTCTTGGAGTTTTAAAAGCAGGTTTGAAATGTCTCATTGCTGGTAATGCTGCAAAGAGATTTTACTGGGTGTTCAGTGGGTTTTCCACTGAAGGACCAGAGTGAGAAGCCACAATTTTGCTAAGAACTGGCACCAGGACAAGCTACAATTCAGCACCACACAGCAGTGTCACCCTGCAGGTCAATAATGCCCAAGGCCTGGCCTAGAATTTAACCCCCAGCAAGAAAATCTTCTATTTATAACCCAAATTTTCATATTTGAGAATCATTAGCTTTTACTGTGTACAACTTACCAGCACTTACAACCACTTGTAATACTCATAAAATCTCCAGGAATTAATTCCAGCCCATAAAAAAGGCCAACACAAGGTTGTTGCAGCCTGAGTGTTCACAGTGAGTGCTAAGAGAGCTGTGTCTAAAATCTGTGTTTCCAGTTTCCTGCTCAGCTACTGCTTGTGTATAACCTTTATTGCTAATAAAAGGAACTCTAAAAAATTTATTTCTTCATTGCAACATGCAGCAGACACACACACACATTGCCCAGGCTGTGACATCCATCCCTGCTGAGGCTCCTTTATTCCATTCCAGCTTCACAAAAAGTCCCTCAGATTCTGCACCAGAGTAACAGCCTTGATAAAAAATGGGTATCAGGTCTGTGCCATCTCTTTTTTGCCACAACTAAATTAAACAAGGATGAAGTCAGCGAGCTTCATAACTCACAGGTCAAACAGAAGTAATTACATTATATAAGTCTATTTCTTTTTTTGTTGAGTTCTTTCTCCACTAAAGATGAGCTCAATACTCAGTAGGGCCCAGCCTGTTTTCTAATTTCCACTCAGGCTGCAAATGGAATAGTTATGGTGCCTCCAGAAAATCCTTCCCTGGACCTACATCCCCAGAAAACAAATTTCAGCAATAAAATTCCTGCCTTGTGTCTAAACCACCAACTAATCTTCTGGCACACAAATGCATCTGTTCTGTCATATTTTAAAGCAGCACAGAACAGATGCAAACCCCTCCTGGAAAACTTCAAACCCCAGTTCACTGGAGTCTCACAACGAGGGGGAACTTAAATAATACCCAGTAAAGCTCTCAGAGATTTGTTCTGTTTTACAGAATTGGAACCCTCAGCCACTGGAGAATTAGAAGATATCAGGATCTGAGATTGTTCTATCAGTAAGAATTACAGCTAAAGCACCATCCTTATCAGGATTTGGTATTTCTCCCATCACTGCACCCCCCCACCCCCTTCTCCTGGGTATCTCTCTGCCCAATAATTTGGCCTTCCAGAAATGGCTTCCCAGAGAAAAAATGAATCAGAAAGGTGTGAGAGTGCTCCAACCATTCCCTGATGAGAAATGGGTGAGCAGAAATCACTGAGAAACTCTGCAGCTCTTTGTCTTCCCACAACAGGAACCTTCCAAAGCACAGGGATCCCATTCCCACCCTGGACAACAGGCACCACAACTGGGGGATGGAGACTCAAACATTGTTACTCCAGTGAGTAAAACCTTCCCAGTTTGTGTCAGGGATCTGAACCCTGCACCCTCCAAATACTCAGAGACAAACAAGGAGGACAAAAGAATTTCTGAAACGTTCCTCATTAATTCCCCCTCATTCCCCTTATTGGTTTCATTTCATTTTCACACTCCTTTTTCGTGCCTATTTTTAGGCAGCACATGAAGGCAGAATCAGCTCTTTATCCCTCCTCATAAATCACAACATTTGAGCCATCACCTTTAACCTTCACCTTGCTCAACTCCAGACCCTCATTTCTCCAAACACCTTTAGGGTTTTTTTTCCCCACTCTCAAAGTTATTTTATTTTGTTCCTGTTCCTCCCTTCCCTTCTCCCTCTTGTTGCACAACAACTAATCCTTTCATTTCCAACTCATGTCATTATTAAAGCCTCTTATTTTGCTGGTCCAGAGCCAGATTTCAACCTTCTGCCCAAGTTTTCCACCTCCCAGTTGAACCTGGTGGGTGTATTTTGGATAGAACAGAACTGATTCTGTTCCTCACTCAGAGATTCTCACCTGCACCTCTGTCTCTTGACCAGAGAGCAGCAAAGTCCTGTTTAGTTCCAGGCTCAGGGTGGAAATCAGGCTGTAGGGGATGTTCTGCACTGCTCTCAATTCCATCAGAGCTCCCAGACAAGGAGGGTGTGGGTTAATTAAAGCTCTCACCACAAATCCCTCCTTTTAAGACCCAAGAGAAACGAGTGGAAGGCAAAGTCTAGTGAGCAAAAGTGAGTTTTTCTACTTGCACAGCAGCAAAGGTTGGACTCAAAAACCAGAACATCAGAATCAGCTGCAGAGATTTGGGGCAGGAAGGAATTCCCAGCCTGCACAGAGGACTCACCATCATCATTCCTCCAGTTTAGAGCTGAACCATTTTCCTCTTTAAACATTTCCTGTCTCTGGGAAGTTCTCCACACACCACTTGAATGCCTGACATGTTTGAAGGGGGTTGTCCCAGAGGACATTTGCTGCTCACTCAGATGCTGAGTGGAATAACCTGAGCTGTACAAGAGCCTTTGATCAGACATGAGGAGCAAGTGTTAAACAGCTGTAAGGAAAGGAGAGGGAGAAAGGGATGACAGCTCCTCATTCTCTGCTTGTTAGGCTGCTCAGCTTCATTCTGCACCCAGGCCTTGGGGAAAAAAAGAGGTTTAATTGGAAAATTACTTACTAATGGAAATCAGTGCTTAAAAAAAACCCCAAAAAACAAACCACCAAAAAAAAATCTCAAAGTCAAAATGAAAAAATCCAAAATCAAACCAACCAACCAAACAAAAAGCCCTAAAAACAAATGAACCTCCCAACATTTTTACCCTTTTCAACTGATCAAACCCCCACCTTGATGTCATGGGGAACAGTTCAGAGGCCCCAGATAAACACACATCTCCTTTGGATGAGTGGAGAGAGCTGAGAGACAAGCACAGAGGCAGCAAGTTGGCAACAAATCTCTCCACAGTGCAAAAAGCTCAGAAACTTGATGTTTCTGCAGAGCCTTTCAGAAACATCCCATTTGCAGGCACTGCACAGGTTTGTGCCCATCACACACAGGCTCCTAAGCCAGGGGGGAAAGAGATTTTGTCATGGAAAGGGTGCTCAGACCTTGGAAAGGGTTTGTAGTGCCCAAACTTGGGGGTGTCCAAGGAAAGGCTGTGTCCCCCAGTGCCCTGGGCTGGTGGGGCTGGTGGGGATGGCTCCAAGGTTGGACTCAATGACCCTGGAGCTCTTTTCCAGCCTCTGTGATATTTTATGGCCAATGAAAAGCTCACCACCTTAAATCACAAGCTGCTGTTCCCAGCTCTGCCACTGCTCGTGTTATAGAGATATTTATATATTTATATAAACCCCTCAAAGCTCTGCTTGGTTAAGAGGAACCTCTTGCCTCCCCGGAGCCTGTGGAGATGCACACTCAGAGTTTTTAGGCCCCACTCCCTTTATCCTTCTGGGAAGGAGCATCCTCCAAATCATTAAAGAGCAGTAAAAAAGGACAAGAGCAGTAATTACACCAACTAATGGCTGCTCCAGGCTGGGCAGTTTGGCCACATTATTGCAGCCATTGAGCTCAGAACATCTTCACAACAATATTTCCTTCGGAATCCGCCTGGGCAAGGTCAAGCAAAAAAATAGGAGGGTGGCGAGAAGGAAATCTTTGAGATGAGCGCTCGGGGAACCATCAGGAAATCCAGGCAACATCAAGCGCTCTGTGGAGAACACCGGGGCCCCAGCTGAGCATTCAAACACAAATTGGTCAAGCAGGAACATTTGAAACCAATTTACTCCTTTGCCCGGCTATTGTAATGGGATGATTATGCAAGAGGCTGCAAAGGGGAGGATGAAATGCAGCGGAGGAAGCGTGGGAGGACAGCAGCTCACTCAGTGAGAAGATGCACTCCGTGCTTTTTAATAAATAGCAACAAATTGCACGTCAGCAGTTCAAGGCGAGCGGGGAGGCAAGTGCTCCCCTGAACTGGGGCCAAAAAACCTCTTCTGCTCTTGTGTTGGCTTCAAAGAAATGAGCCTGGGAGGCAGCAGGCAGGTGCCTGCAGAGTTCTGCTTCTCCGACAGATCTCCTGTCAGCAGCTCCTCAGATTGAGTCATCAGCACTGAAGGGATGCCTTAAAAATACTCCTTTTTCTTCTCCTCACAACCGTGGTGGTGATGCTGGGCTGGGGTTTAATGCGGGGTACAAAAGGATTTCTTCTTTCTTTGTTTTTTTCCAGCTGCTGCAGCAGCAGCGATGCCCAAAGTTCTCTCTCAGGAGGGACAGAGAGAGACCAAAGCTCCTCCTTGGAGCTGAATCCAGCCCTCGTTTCAGGCCTTGTTTTTATTATTGTCCATAACCTTTTCACACAATCTGGCCTGAAACAGTTCTGACAAGTTTATTAAAGCCTTTTGTTATTACACTTGACATTTATGAAGGGGAGATGATAAATAAGCAGAGGGATGACATGTTTGCAAGAAATGCAGGCTCTGGTGAGAAAGCCTTTTCCCCAGCCTCCTTTTGAAATGAAATCTACCCTCTGCAGTCATTCATGTCTCTCGAAAAAGAGAGAAAAAAAAAAAAAGTACTTTTTCTGCACTTGAGCAGCCAGTTTGATCTTGCTTTTGAATTCCAAGCACCACGACCTCTGTTTCCAAGCCACATGTGAACATTATCATTTTATTTAAGCACCCAGCCAAAGGGCAGTTGAGTTTTGGCCTGCTGAAATCACTCTGAAATTAAATATATTTTGACACCAACTGTGCTGGTTTGAGAGCTCTTCACTCTCCAGCCACTGCCAGGGAACAAACAGAGCAAACAGCATTATCTCAGTAGCACACAATTAATTAAAATGCTGTGTTACCCCACAGGAACAAACTGGGAAATTACATGGAACAAACCCACTCACAGCACTCCAAGACCCTAGATTTATTTTTTTTTTTGGAGAGAGAGAAATAATGGAAAATAATGAGGAGAATAAGAGCAGGTATTACTGGACACACCACATGTAGTTATTGGAAGTGCTTTGGTTCAGCAGAAAGCACAAGGTCAGCGTTAAAATCCCATCAGAGGAGAACACAGTGAGTTCCAAGGTGTGAAATGAAGCTTCATCTTGCTGCAAACACAAGTTTATTCCCCACTGAATCGAAGATAAATAGGAGACAAGGTGGAATTTGGTCTTATCCCACTCCCAAGCACAAGGTGACAGTGAAGGATAAAAGACCCCTGAGCTCTGAGTTGTTCCCAAATCTCCACAATCAACCAGTCCTGGCAGAAGGAAGTTTTTATTTCCTATTAAACTCTCAAGTTGGATTCTTTTGCCTGTGTTTCAAAGGAAGGAGCCTCAGGATTTCCCACACATTTGCTTTTGCCTGGGTTTGGCCTCTGCTGTTTGCTGCCTCCTGGGTCTCAATTCTCTTCTAGTTCTACAATTCAATATTCTGGTGCTCTGGGAGGGCAGGGGATAAAAAAAAAGAGGGGTCTGGGCTGGAAATTGAGGCATCAGGGTGAGCCCCATCCTGGGGGAGACACTCGGAGATGCTTTTCTGCTCCTCAGCTTTGCATCTGCTGGTAAATTAGTGCAGCACAAGGGGGAAAACTCAGGTGCATGGAAATATAACTGTGACTGGGAATCTTTGACCTTGTGCAGGAGTCAGAAGAACACAAAAACCACAGGGCTCAGGTGCACAAAATCCTCCCCAGCCCTTGAACAGTTGCATCAGGAGAGGATGCAGACAGAGACACCCAGCAAAGGTTATTTCCTTTCACATCACACTTCGAAATCAAGAAAATAATCAGAAATATTTCAAAACCACGTTAAAGAGCAGCAGTATTTATTTTTTTTAGAATTCAGCTCCTTAGTCACTAATCATTTTAAGGACTAACTCGGTGATATCTGCACCCTCTTGAGCATAAAAAATCTCACCCTCATCCATAAGGCTGCAAGGA
Organism: Neodrepanis coruscans; assembly: GCA_013400695.1. NCBI lineage: Eukaryota > Metazoa > Chordata > Aves > Passeriformes > Philepittidae > Neodrepanis > Neodrepanis coruscans. The sequence continues at coordinate 49,358 of VYZS01046229.1, forward strand.
GAGCAGTGAGCTCTCTGCACTATGAAAGTGCCAAGCACAAATAAAGTGAGATTAGAATTACTATTGCCTTCACAGTGCTAGAAATTATTTGGGTTGTTACAAATTAAACAGAAGTGGGGGGGGGAAAAAAAATAATATTTAGTGTGTAACTCGTGGGTCATTTTGCCTTTCCCTCCCAGGGAGTGAGTTCTAAATAAGCCCGTGTGGAACAGTGTTGCTTTGCAATCGTCCTGCACTGGGTCATAAAAGTTTCTGCAGAAGACAAATTCGCCATCATTTGCAATCACACAGCTCATGCCGAGGTCACAGCAGCCTCTGCCACAGACATGGGGCTGCATTTCATATGCAGATGCCAATAACGGGCTGGAATCGTGTTAAAACACTGAGTGACTCTCAGAAAAGGCACATCCAGCAGATAAAGAGATCCAAAGCTTTACAAGCAGCGAGATGGGGCCAGAGCTGCGAGAGGAAACAACCCATTTCTCCTGCATTTGCAGGTACCTTCCAAATGATGCCCTTTGACTGCTTTTATTTAAAAAAAGGAGTGAGGGTGTGAGAGAAATCCAAGCTGCAGGTGCTTAATTTCTGCTTCCATTTGATGATCAAAGCTCTTCTCCTGGCTCACAGCAATTCTGATCTAACAAGCCACGTTCTTGTCTCCAGCCCAATCTCAACCACCCAAATCAGGGTGGAAATGGGGCAGAAAATCCCAATCCCACAATGGTTTGGGTGTGAAGGGACCTTCCAGCTCCTCTCCTTCCACCCAACACAAGTTACAGAGTCCTGAAGCAAAAAAAAAAGACACCAAAAGGCTATTTTTTTTTAAAAAAAAGTTTTATTTCTTGTAAGTTTGAATATCTAAGACACTCCCACTAGTCCTCCAAAGAGGCAAATTCCTCCTCTGCCTCCCCAAAACCAGCAGATTTCTGCTGGGAAGGGTTTGGCTCCAAGCAGAAAGAGCATCAATTTTGTAGGAGGAGAGTCCTAAAGGTTCTTCAAATCAATTAAAACTAATCACTGAGGAAACAGGGAGAGCTGCTGGTGCTGTGAACCTCGGACTTTTCCAAACTGAAGGACCTGCAAAACCCACCCTGCTGCTCCTCTTGAGAGGGTGATCCCGGCACTGGGTTGGGGAAGATGGCAAATGAAGTGCTAATTAGAAAATAAACCACTAAAAACATCCTTTAAAATGGAAAGTGATGTCAAGCCCGGCAGGTTCAGCCTTTGAAAGGAAAGCTAATGCAAAGTAAATTAATGGGCATAATGAGGTGAATGGGGCCAATTGTCAGGTACAATTTCCCGGGCCCAAATTAGCTCGTGGGTGATTTGAACTCGAAGAAATGCAGAGCTGTTAACCTGAAATTAAGCAAAAATTCTTTTTCAATTAGTTCATGCAACAGTAACAAGCGGCAATGGCTTTTGACAAACCAACTAAACATTTCTCCTCCTTAAAATGTCTTTATTCTGAGAGAACTCTGGTAATGAAGTGGGTCCCTGAGCTTTCCTGTAGCACCTCCAACACCCACCAGAGTTTCCCAAGTCGAGCTGAAAATCCCTTTCTGGAAGAATCCCCCACACACGAGGTCAGAGGGATCCAAAGCCCACATTTAAAATGAAAAATCGGTGTTCCGAGCCTTTCCACGAGCAATGCTGAGGGTCAGAGGGGATGTGCAGGACCCACGGGGGACCACAGACACCTCCCAACAAAGCTGAGGACAGACAATCACTGACCCTTGGCTTTGATCTCAGACAGGATCCAGTGCCTTGACCCCCTTTCTGCTCTCCCCATGTCCATGGGAACAGCTCCACACAAGGAATGCACTGGAGCCCGACAATATCCCACTTTTTTTGGCTTTCACCAAAGAACTTCAACCTCCTGCACTGCCTGTGACTGTTCCCTGTGTCTGGAATGACTCCCCTGGAATTTGTAGTTGGAGGTTCAGGCAGTTCCCTGGCCGAGGATTTCTGGGGACTGTTCTCAGCTGAAAGTTCCTGCTCCTTTTGCTACAACATCTGTAATTCATAGAAAGACAAATCAGCCGCATTTTCCCAGCCTGTCTTACAAAACCTTCTTGCCAGGAGACTCAAATATTCTTCCTCTCTGTCTCATGCAAGGCAAACTCCCAGATAAAGACAGTCAGCAACCCATCAAACAGCCGCAGCCCCGGGCTCTCCCTGAACTCTGTGTCCTACCCTTGGGCTGGGCAATGTCACATCTCTCAAAGAGCTCAGACAGAAATCAAACAGCAGCTCCTCAGCACACCCTCCCTGATTCTCTCCCCGGGCCCAAGAGGCTCTGCCCAACAGCCTTTTGACAGGCAATTTAAACGCAGAGTTGCTGCTGCTTGCACACGTCCAGTTGTGTCAGAGAAATGGCCCTTCCTCATCTCCCCACGTCTTTCATCTTCATCTGCATCACACTCAATTCTATTTTTTTTTTTTTTTGCCTGTTGGCTGCTGGAGATGAAGAGAGGGACCCAAAAATAGCAAAGGTTATTTGTACTCGAGCTGCACCAACCATTCAGTATTTCTTCTGCTGAGCTGCTCTGTCCCATCCTATTTCTCTTCTTGCCCAGGAGATGAAGGTATTTCATTATCAGGTGAAATAATCCCCCTTTGAAGAATTAATCAAGTTCTTTGCCATCTCCAGAAGAAAGGGGATCTATTAAACATGTATTATTAACAATAACAAATGCTCCAAACCTCTGGGTGCTGCTCAGCATCCCCAGTAAGAGCATTATCATAAAAAACCCATTCTTAAATTCTAAAGAAATAAAGCTTGGAAGGGGTTTGGTGGCAATGGCAGGGATATCTATCAGGGAAACCCATTATGATGAAGAGAAGCACTTATAGCACAGAAGGGCTTTGACAAAAAGCAGTCAAAACGTTTTCATCAAGAATAATGTATGTGCACTGCAAATCCCAGCTCACAAACACACCAACAGACACAAAAGCCCTTTTCCATTTTATTTGCATCTTGTTCAAGTGGTTACCAGAGTGTTGAGTTTATTTTTCCCCCCTTTTCTTCCCTTTTAAACAGTGTTTCACACAGACAACTCGGGGCCTTTCATTCCCCAGTCACAGCAACAAAGGGATCTTTGTCCCTCCTCAAGCAGCTGAGACTCAAAATGACCCATCCACTCTTCTTCTTCTCTCCATTCTGCTGCTCCTTCTGGGAATGGCCTCCCAAAAAAAAGGGAAAGGGAGGGAAAGGGATTCTTCTCTCTCTCCCCACTCAGGTGAGAACTCACCTGCAGAGCTGCTCCAGCCCTGGGTGCAGCACAGGGGGGACCTGGAGCTGCTGGAGAGAGGCCAGAGGATGAGCAGAGGGATGGAGCAGCTCTGCTGGGAGAACTGGGATTGTCCAGCCTGGAGAGGAGAACTTCTGGGGTGACCTTATTGTGGCTCCTGAAAAAGCTACAAGAAAGATGGAGAGAGACTATTTGCAAGGACATGGATGACAGGGAAAGGGGGAATGGCTTCCCAGTGCCAGAGGGGAGGATTAGGTGGGATTTGGGGAAGGAATCCTTCCCTGGGAGGGCGGGGAGGGGCTGGAATTCCCAGAGAAGCTGTGGCTGCTCCATCCCTGGGAGTGTCCAAGGGCAGGTTGGAGCTCTGGGACAGTGGGAGGGGGTAGGAATGGGTGACTGAAAGATTTAATGTCCTTTCCAGCCCAAACCATTCCATGATTCTGTGATGATCCTACAACAAAAGTGGGATGGGGTGCTGTGATTTATCACCTCTGGCTTCTCTTGGTGACACAAAGTCACACAGAGCAGAACCCAGAGAGGAGAAGCTGCTTCTCCCAACCAGTTACTGAACCAGCTGAGTCCCTTCAAAGAATTGAACCTTTTAACTGATCCCTCCAAAAGGAGTTTGGAGGGAAATTCTCTTGGGACAGCAATGGTTTGATTTCTTGTGCTAAACCTGGACCCACTATGGAAATCCTGAAATATGGGACTGAAAAAAGAGAAAAGCAAGTAGGAAAGAACAGGAAACCAAATCAGCATCTCCACCTTTATAAATCCTGACAATTCCAAGACATTTGAACAGCAAAGGAAGCAAAGAAACATAAACCAAAATAATTTCAACTGTTTCTCTTCTTCCAGTGTCTGAGCATAAAAGGGAACAAAGTCAAATCAAGCTGCAACAGTTTCTTGCAAGAGCTGGTAATTGATTTATTTTTATAGCACTGTTTTGCCTCTTTCCTTCCCCTTCAATACATAGACCAAAAAAAAAAAACTGGGAAAAGAACTAAATAAACCTCTCTGCCTTGTGGATTCCAGAAGCAGAAAATTAAACCAGGCTGCAAAAAAAAACCCCAAAAAACCTACATGAAGCCAGTGGCTGGGGAAGGATCCCTGGACAGTCACTGTGTGGGTTATGACAACTGTTTCATGCACTGCTGGGTCACTCTGCATCTGTGGAAGCAGATGGAGAAATTTAGAGACCAAGGGAAAAAAAAAAATGAACAATCTTGCAGAGCTTTTTAATAACTGGAAAATAATGAATTCAGTCCTCACAAGAGAATTGAGGCAGAAGTTGAAATGAGAGAACTCCAGAGGCTTTGGAACCTGCCAAGGTTCATCAATGGACCTGCACAGGCACATTCAAAGGGTTTGCAAAGGCTCCAGAGTGGATCTGGCAGCCTGAAATCAGAAGCCACAGAGGTGTTTTTCCCCCTCTAATACATTATTCCATAGGCAAATGGATTAAGTGAAGGTCTCAGGCTTCATCCATGTCACCAAATCCCTGATTCCTCCAACACTCACCTTCAGCTTCAATCTGCTACACACCACATTCCTTTCTTTTCCATTAACAATCCATGAAATTCAGGGGGAAGCAGAACTCCTGCTTGGAGCTCCAAGCAAAGCAAAGCACAAACAGAGTTGGGGAAGAACCAACAGCTGAGCTGGGAGACCTTTTGTGCCTCCCATTCGTCACCACGTGTGTTGTGCTTAATGGCTCTCACCCCTTTTCACACACGGCTGTGTGTTTTTAAAGGGGTTTCATGCATTTTGTTTCGTTTCTTTCTTGTCTCAGCCGCCTTTCATGGCCCCTCTGCCTCCCAGAAAACTCGGAAGTGTGTATTTCATCAGGAAGAACTTGCAAAAGAAAAATATTCCTCTGGGTTTGGGAGGGAAAGCATTGCTTTAACCTCTCCTGAGATGAACTCCTGCCCACAGAAAGGGGAGAAGGAAATGAAAGAGTTCAGACTTGGGCTTCAAAGGTCTGGTTTCCATATGACAGAGCCTGGAATCAAAAAATATCAAACCAGACTGTGTTTGAGGGCTCAGCATGAATGAAAGAAGCACAGACTGCACAAAAAACCTCCTTCAGCCCAGCCTGTTTTTTTTTTGCTCAGCACAGATCCTTAAACTCCAGCTTTGCCTCACATCCTTCCCCCATTTATTACCTGTATTTCCAATATTCCAAGAGACACTTTAATCACCACACTGTGCTTTAATTGTTATTAGCATTTAGATTATATGGTAATCTTGCAGCCAGAAGTCAATATTAAATTACTGCCCTTGCCTGCTGAAGAGTAATATATATATATATAAATATATATATATAGAGAAGAGGGTTGAAATGTGGTTTAAAGTTTCAGTTCAATTTTATGTCCTAATTACTGGGGAATGTTATGAAAGGACTGTAACATCACACCATATATTGCTGTCATCCCACAGGCAGCTTTAGAGTCACATTCCAGCAGGATTGAACTCCTTCCAGGGGGACTTGAATTCAAAGGAGCCAAAGGAACTCCTTGGCTTGTGTCTCCCATCCTCCCCCCCCCCATTCCCAGGGTTTTCAGGGGTTGTCCAAGGCAGGAGATGGGTTTGGGACTCTCCAACTGCCCTCCAACTGCAGAGCCAGAGCCTTCCAGGAGCATGGGACAGTCCAGTCCCTCACCCAGGGTCACCCAGAGCAGGTGACACATCCAGGGGGGGCTGGAATGTCCCCAGAGAGGGACATTTACACCCTCCCTGTGCAGCTGTCCCAGGGCTCTGCACCCTCCATGGCAAGAAGTTCTTCCTCATGTTGCTGGGTTTTGATTTGACTCCTTTTCCTGCCACTGGGAAGAGGTTGGCACCACCCTCTGGCACCGACCTGGAGCCTTGGGCTGTGCCTGCACCAACCTGCACCAGTGGAGGATTCCCCTCAAAGCAGAGATTTCCTTTAATTGCCACCAGGGACCGCACACAACTGCTCTGCAACCCAGCCAAGCACGACTTCCCCACCTGCTGCAGCCATTCCTTCCCAGCTTTCCCACCTCAGTGCTCCAGCACACGGGGGTTTGCATTGGCAAGGCTGAGGAATGGAGTGGGGTTTGCTGTTGGCTGCATGGCTCATAAACAGCCCTTTGATTCAGTGCTGTTTACAGGCTCCTGTCCCGTGGCAGGACGAGACGAGTCGCTGTGTGCAACCCAAGGGAGCAAAATACATCAAGCCTGAGTGTTTCACTGAATGAAAACATCCTCCCCCAGTTCTCCTTGTGGCAAAAGCAGTTGGAGAACAAGGAAAGGACATGTGTCACCCTGTCTGCCGCCCAGCTGGGCAGGAACCTCTCCACACACACTTTGCTTGAGAGCAAGTCCTGGAGAGTGTTTTGTACATGGAAATTTCCTCACTTCAATCATCTGGACAGAGTGGAGACACATACTCAGCTCTCCTGGCCCTGTCACATCACAGAAATATTGCTCAGGAGATTGAACTGTAAAGCTTCTGTCCAGTCTCATTTGAAGGAAATGCAGCCACACAAATTGTATCCCTTGCTGGGGGTTATTCACAGGGTTAATTCACACTGAGGGTTGTAGTGCAGCTTCAGCAGGGAAATGAAAACATCATCCTCCTGCCTTCAGCACTGAATCCTCCTGTTGCTTTGGATCCTGTTGCTCCACTGCTTTCTCCTCCAGCCCAAGCAGGACACAACCACATCCCTGGGTCATGTCCCAGCCTTGTACATTCATTCCCTGCAACAGCCACACGTTGTACAAGGTGGAAATGTCACTCCATTTATTTCATTTGCTGCTGGGTTTTTTTTTTTCCATTATTAAGGGTCTGGCTTCAAAGACATTTTCAATTCCATATCCCAGCCTATTCAGCCCTTTCACAAATGGAAAATTTAAGGCAACTTTGTGTTTCTGTGAAAGCTCCTTAAATCCAAGCACATGTGATTTCCAATTACATCCTTTGATTATCTTAATGCTGATGAAACAGAAAATAGATTTTGCAACTTCTCCTCTTGCATTTGGAATAATTCTCAGGTGACACCAACACACCAGGTGACAAACCCACAGCCAATAAAGCCAATTCTCAGCATTCCTGTTAAAGGCTTTATGGAAAGGGTTGCTCTCAGATATTTCTTTATCACGTGGCATTTAGAGATCAGGATCAAATTGGGAATTCTTTCCTGAGGGTGAGGGTGGTGCCCCATTCCTGGGAGTGTCCAAGGGCAGGTTGGAGCTCTGGGACAGTGGGAGGTGTCCCTGCCCATGGCAGGGGGTGGGGATGGATGATTTGAATTTCCTTTCAGGGGTGGAAAGATGAGCTTTAAGACTCTTTTCCAACCCAAAGCAGCCTGATTTGATATCTCTGTGTTTGGGGAGTCACTGACAGCAGAGAATTTCCCTGCCCAGCAGCACCAGGAGCGCTCACCCAGCACAGGCTCTGCCCAAAGGCTGCTCCTCACAACTCACACTCTTGATCCCTCAGGGGATTTTATCCACATGTCCCAACTTCCTTCACTGCATTCCCACATTTTTAACTCTTTTAAGACACTCCCTTGAGCAGCAACTCTGCATCAACACGAGAAACCTCCAGCAGGACCCACCATCTCTTCTGTTCCCCCAAAAACAACCTCTGGGGCACAATCCTGCTCTAAACTCTGCATGATCCCCACTATTAATGGAATATACAGCCAGTGAGGTTAATTTATTCTTCCCTACTCCCAACATCACATCCCAAATATAATAATAAAGAATCCAGTCTAATTTCTGTTGCTGTAAAGCCAAATGATTGTTGACAGCTTTACAGTCCTCTGCTGCAGGAAGAGGATAAAGAGGATAAAACCCATTAGCAGATGATGATCTAGAAGTACTTATGGCAGAAAGAGATTTTTTTTATAGATATCCTGCTAATGGCAGGGGGGAAAAGCTGGAAAAATCCTGATTCCAGTCAGGCATCTTTTTTTTTCCTTGGAAAACTCCATATTTGCAACCCCAGGGAGGGGTCAAAGTTTGGGATAGTTTGGGGGGTGTGTGGCTCAGAAGCAACATAATATTCTAACACTAAAATCATGTTATTTATGGAGAGGTTTTGCTCTTATTTCTACAACTCCCTCATTCCTTCCATGACATTCCTCTCGCTGCAAGAGCACTGTCAACTCAGTGTTCCTGGATGGCAAAACGCTGTGAAAATGTTCCTGAGCCACAAAAAAGGGATTTGAAATGTCAATCCTGTCCTTGCAGTGGACAGGACAGCAGGTGGGGAGAGCCAAGCTGTGACAACAGGGCTTGGAAAGGCTCCCAGAGCAAAGGGAACCCCTGAAAACAAGGAGCTGCCATTTCTTTCTGCTGGCAGCAATTCCTAAAGCAGCAGGAGAAGGCAGAAAATCGTGTTCTGAGACCTTGGTGGGGTGGGGACAGGGGACAACACAAAGCACAGGGACACCCACAATGAGCAGAACAGCCAATCAAGGCCTTATCTCCACTTTGGGATTTATAAATTGATATTTACAATGTTCAGGACTAACTGAACCTGCAGCCACATCCCTAAATTCAGGATATTACTAGAAGAGCACTGTGAAATATTAAAGGGGGGTTTAGGCTCCTACCCCCAAAGTACAGGAGCCAAGATTGGAAAATGATCTGAAGTTCATGCACTGACAGAATAAACACCCCAGTGACATGTGGGTAATACCAGATGATGTGAGAAGGAAAATCAGCTGAAGAAAATTGCTCCAGACATTACATTATTGCTATTGAATTGAGATCTCTCCTGGTGAGAAGTGACAGAAAGAATCATTTGCAAAGAACACTCGGAATATTGTGAATTAGACCCAGAGAATGCCACAGCTGCTGCTGGAGTTGTCAGGGCTCTGGGTTTCTCTTCATTCCAGGTGTTGGATCACTTCTCCAAGCCCTCAGTCCCTGGTGGCAGCCAGAGGGGGGTGAGAATTCAGCTCTTTCCCTGCTGCCAGGCCCTGGCTCAGTGTCCCCAGGGCACAATTCCCTTCCCATCTCTCATCCTGCATTGCCCCAACCTGCCTGTGCCTGGCTTTCAGGGCAAGAGAGCAAAGAAAAACAGCCCCAAGTGATAAAGATCCCTCCACTCAACGATTTTCTGAGGCTACAGAAGCTTAAAAAAATCCATGTTTCCATGTGGCATCCAAGCTTTGGCTTAGTGTTTTCTTAATATGCTGCATGGGAATGAAAAAATAAAAAGACATCAAGAGGAGAAAGCAGAGCTCCAAGGCCCCAACACCTCTTGCCTTCACAGCCATGAACACACAGAGTCATTTTTCCAAATTAGTCTTTGGGGGTAGAGAGAAAATAAACCACCAAACAAGCCTTTTATTAGCTTTTAATTAAGTGCATTTATTAAAACCTGAACTACCATTTTAAGTCCTTAAAACTGAAGACAAGCTTCTTTTTTTTTTTTTTTTTTTTTGGCAAATGAAAAGCTTCAATTCTGTTTGTGAAGGAAGTGGGAGATGGGAATTGAGGTGAGTTTTGCTCCCTCCACACCGAGGCAGCTCTGCAGGCTCCCCAAAATGAGCTCCCACCTCTCCTGGAACAGCCTCTGCTCCCCAAATTTCCCCAGAGCCACAACTCCTGCAGCTCCATGGAGAGGCAGACACTGCCAGGCTGGGGGAGCTGCTGATTATTAATTCTGCCAGATCCCCCAACCTGAAGCTTTCCAAGTGTTTTGCAAACACGAGGAGCTTCAGTTTCCTAATTGTTTTTAGGCTGTAATTAAATCCCATCACCTTTCTCCAGTCAGGGAAGCTGAGGAATACTAATTCTGCTCAATTTTAGCTTGGCTGCCTGCAAACAAAGCCCTGGGGATGCCTCTGCCCAGCCCTGCAGCAGCTCCTGGATGTTGTGCAGCATCAGCATCCCTGGATTTCAGCTCCAGTCCATCAGTTCTCCTGTCAGAGAGAGAATTCCAAGAGCACAGGATGCACAGCACAGCCTCTGCCTCGGATGGGACAAGAAAAAAAGCAGCCTCAGGTTGTGCCAGGGGAGGCTGAGCTTGGATGTGAGGGGAAATTTCTTCCCTGGGTGAAGAAGGATCAGAACAGAGTCCCAGAGGAATTTGGAGTCACCATCCCTGGGACTGTCCCAGGTAGATGTGGCACCTTTTGAGCTGTTTGTGGACATTGGACTTGATCATCTTGGAGGTGTTTTCCAACCTTGGTGATTCCATGACTTCTGAAAAAGGGGGATCTCCCCTGAATCCTGGCTCACAGCAGCTTCCAGCTCCCAAAGCTCCATGTCCAGCTGAGCCCTCAGCACACAACAGGATTTGTACCCAGAGGAACCTTGTCCTGCCCTTTGCAGGAAGGATTTTCTCCAACACCCTTGGGCACCCCTGTTAAAAGCACAGAGCATTCAACCCCCCCCCAAAACACTAAAACCAACATTAACAGTTTGGTTAAAAGGCAGAGGAATCTAAAGTTAAGTCTGTAACTCCATCCTGTGGTATGTAAGTATTACAACACATTTTTTTTTTTTTTTAAATCCAGGGACACAACTATTTGTGTTGTTCAGACAAATCAAAGTGTCTTTCCCTTTTGCTTCCCTTTGGAATCTCCTTCCTCGTGAACACGAGGAGCCTTTGCCAAACTGGGATTGCTCAGAGCACTCCTTTCCCTGGGGATGTTGAAGGAGAAGAGGTTTGGTCTGAACTGGTGCAACCCCCCCCCCCTCCAAAATTCATGTCCTTGGGGCTGATTTTATCACAGATTTAAATACACGGAATATTCAAGGAATGGAATTACCCCCACCAACTTCCACACACCACTGGAAGAAATTAAAAAAAAAAAAAAAAAAAAAAAATCCTGCTCGTTGTCTACAAATTTCTTCTTCAGGCAACTTCTCAGAATCTTGATTTTTGAAAGTCTAAACAAAGCCCTCGCTGAGAAGGCTCTGAGTGACAGTGGAAGGAAGGGAGGCTCATCACAGCCCTGTAAACCCACAGAAATGTGTGGTTTTAAGGCAGACAAGCACAGGGGAAAGCAATACTTATCCACCAAAACAAAGCAGTGCCTCTTGAAAGGAAACATCACAGCAAACAGCAGAGATTTTCACTCAGCCAGACATTAAAAAGAAATCTTCTTTCTTCGCTGGAAAAAGAGACAATCATGTGTCTTGATTTTCTGAGCACAAGTAGTTTATGTTGTAAGAGGGGCTGTCAATTTAGCTGAAGACAAGAAGTGTCCTTTTATAGCAGTTTTTAACATGCATTCATGAATTCTGGATGAACAGAAGTGTCCTTGTTGGTTGATCAAGTGCACATTTACATTCAAAGCCAGGCAGAAATTCAAACATATTTTAGCAGGGCTGTGATGAAGCACCACGAGCATTTTTTTTCCTCCTCCACCCCACACTGAAGGGAGAGACTTGTCACCCACATGGGGAGCAAGTCATTAAATTTACTAAGAGGTCCATTAAAACCCCTGAGAGCAAAAGTGACCAAAAGCAATCCCAGTTTCAACACGAAGTGGCTGAATTTAATTTCCAAACCTCGAGGAAGAGCATCTAAAAAAGCTGTGAAAACAGAGCAGCTTTCCAGAGAAGGGAGGAAAGATGGGAAACACTCAGACTGGTGGGAGAGACAGACCAGGGAGATGTTTGATGGCTTTGCCTTCCTGTCTTTGCACTTAGAACTGAACACAGAGCAAGCCCAGCCCTGGTGTGACAGGATTCCTGCAGGGTTTCCACCTGGGAAGGGCTCAGCCCCAAGGTTTGGCTGATCAGGTGAATTCCTCCTCAGATCTGGAGCTGTTTGGATCAACCCCCTGTGAGAAGAACTGAAAATTGCTGAGTCCAGGAGCTCCCTGGTTTCTGCAGGTTCTTAAACCCTCCCTGGGGCTGAAAACCAGAATCCCACCAGTGTCACACACAGGAGCAAGTGCCCAACTTAATCAGAGATCATTGGATCCCCCAAAAGGGGGAGCAACAAGGCACAAAAAAAAAAGAATAAATTCCTTTCTGTGGGTCTGTCCCAGCAGAACTGAGCAAAGCAAAGCACAAGGAGGGAAGAATTTGAAGGCTGCTCTTCCCACCCTGTGGATAAAGGGCAGCATCAGCATTAAAAGCAGCTTTTAATTTGCTTTGTTTTAAAGCAAACACCCCTTCCTTTACAAATATGTCTGAAGCTTGTCTCAGGGTTTTATCAAAAAATAGAGAAAGGCAAAAAAAAAGGTGTTTTCTTTTCACACTCAGCAGTAGAAATATCTTGGAGAAAGATCTTGGTCAGAGAGTTCAAGATCCCAAAGGGAATTTAAGCCTCAAGTCCTGCACACCTGAGGAAAACCTTCAGCCCTGGGGAGGGCTCAGGGCAGAGCAGGATCCCCTTCCCAAAGTCAAACAGTGCAGAAAAAACATCATTTCCCTCTCAAATCCCAGTGAAATAATCTGAACCCTGCAAATCCTGAGGTTGGAGAATGCTGAAAACATCAGCCAGGCTGGAGATGTTTAATCTCTGGTTTGTAAAGCCGAGCAAGGCAGCAAATCTTTGGGATAATGGTGCCCTCTTGATTCCCAGTTTTTCAAATCATTGGCTTCATCTGCTGGAGTGAGAAGTCGGTGTGAGCTGCAAAGAATGGGATTCAATAATTAAGATGTGGAGTTGCAGAAGAATTAAATGTCATTTCTGTGAGAGGAATGAAGTGGGTGGGAAAGACTGAGCTTAAAATAGTGCAGCTCTGGGCTGGAAAGGCCAGTGCTGCATCCTGGAGAGGAAAATGAGGGGAAGAGAAAGGAAGAGCTGAGCATTCCCCACAAAGCCTGAAGAGCTCCAGAGATCCCAACCCTGGCCCCCAACAGAATGAGGAATTCGGGATTTTCTGCTTTTCCCTCAATTCCAAACCAGGGAACATCCCTGAGACATTTGCAGTGGGGATGGGTTGGGTACCAGGATTAGAGGAGGGCACTTCTCTCCAGTGAAATCTCTCCCCAGGATTCTCCACCCAGGAGCATTCAGGCTTTTTTTTTTTTTCCTGTTCTCTATAATAGTTTGCATTAATTTATTAAGATTTCCTTAATTCTGGCACATGTGAGATAATTAAATTGCAATACTGCTGATCTTTTCCTCTCTGCCTCCCGTCCTAGGAAATGTCCCAAAACACAAAACCTGGGGGGGTTTTTCCCCACCTCCTGCTTGTGTTTTTAAAACCTCCAAAGCCCCTTTTGGGGGAAAATCGACTCCACTTGCCTCTGGCTTGCTCTCTGCCCATCAAAACTCAAGTTATCACCTCATTTGGAAGGGCAAAGCTCCTTCCCTTCCCCTCCCTCTCCCTGCACACACTGACCTCTGTCTCTCCCGCCCATCACCTCAGCCTGGCTTTCCTCACTCCCATAATTAAGAGCCAGAAGGGTGAAACAAGTGAAACAAGAGCAATTGTCCCCAGAGCTCCACTAACAGCCCGTTCTAATCCATTTTGGCAGCACAGAGTTTTCTCTGCAGGGACCTGGGGGCACCTGAAGGCACATTGGGTTTGGCACATCCTCCAGGAACCCTTCAGGGGCTGTTAAGTGGATTCTTACTTGGGGTTTATTTGCTTTCCATGGCTCAGGAGCACAGGGAGGATGGTGGTGACACAAAACTGATGGGGATTTGGCATTGCTTGAGCCCAGTGTTTGCATATCCCAGGATTTTGGGGCTGGCTGGGACACTGGGAACAGCATTTAAACTCCTTGTGCACAAACACCTCCCTCTGCCTCATGATGAGGCAGCAAATCGAATGGGTTCATTCCCCTCTAAAACTCCAGGAGCAGATTGTCACATGGATGAAACTGTTCCAGTGTCAGAAAGCTGGGAGAGACCAAAGCAATTTGCTCATTAATCAAAACTTTATGACAAGATTATAATCCTGATGTTACTGCATGTGGTGTTTGAAGGTTGGGTTTCATTTTGAATTAATTTTAACAAATGACCAACCTCAAAAAATTGATTTTTTTTTTTTTTTTTCTGTTAGGAACCTGTTTGAGATGAATATTGAGCTTTTCTAATGAGAGGGAGACTTGTCAAATCCAGATTTGGCCACTCACATTTCCACATTTTCCCATGCTGCCTATCCCAGCCTTTGCTGGGAAGATAATGAAGGAAGAATATTCTGATCTCTTGTTAATCATTTCCTCAACCACCCTCAAACCTCTGCTCTGCATCTGTTTCCATTTATCTTCTCTGAACACAAGAGCTTGGAATTATGAATTATTTTCTGGCCAAGGTTTTACAGAATCATCTACAGCAGAACCAGTTCTTCCCTATCTCAGTTCCAGCACGATAAAAATTCAGTGACACCAACTGCATTACCCTTGATTTATAGAAAATATCTATTCCTCTACTCAAGGATCAGAAAGAAAACCCAATTTTCTTGGTGTTTTTCTTTGTAAATGTGTGGCCCAACACAATTCCCACTCCCTTGCCTCCTGCAATGCTGATTTTCAGTGTCTGCTTGCACTGAATTTGTAGCAGGAGGAATAAAAAATGACAGGTTTCAGCACTTGGGGGATGTGCAGCCTCAGGACTGGCCATGACTTCACCCCATTCCCATGTGTGGGACAAGAATCTTGTCCTTAAATCCAGCCCTGACACAGCTCCAGCCCTTCCCTCATGTCCTGCCAGTGGTGACCAGAGAGGAGAAGATTTTGGCAAGTCCTGATAAAGTGCCACAAACCCCTCAGTGCCTGTGTCACCCCCTTTTTGCCAAACTCAACTCCACACCAAAGCTCTCCTTAACATTCCAGAGGTTTTCTTGTCAGACTCTGAGAAACAAGAATATCAAATGGGGATGAGCAGAGCACTCCAGCACTTCAAATCCCTCTTTTACAGCAGCATAAAGTGGTCATCTAATGCAGTGCTATCATAAAATTAAATCATGCTCACTTGTCATTTTTCTATGGTCTCCACCGACAGATTAAAAACTACATGGCAAAATGTAATTTCCCCAAGTGAAGGCAGCAGAGGGGGTTGAAATATCTGCCTGTGCAGTGTGTGCTCAGGCCCAAGCCCTGCTGGTAATAAAGCAGCGAGCAGAGGCAGGATTTAGCGGCTCCTGGGCTGCCCATGCCAAGGGAAACAGGCAGGGATGGTGAGGATCCAGCTGCCTGCCAAGGTTCTTGCTCTTCTTCAGCACAAGCCTGGCAGGGGGAGAGCTTTTCAAGCTGAAAATGTGCAGTGGAGAGAAGTGAAAAGAGTTTTTGCTCTGTTCCTCAGTGTCCCACCCCTGGAGATGCTGAGGGAGAGTTGCACCCATCACACCCCCAGAGCATCTGCTGCCCCTCTGGGGGAACCTTTGGGATGTTCCCCTTTGGAAGGGGAAGGACTCCAAGGCTTGTCTCAGACACTGGGAGGCCACAGAAGGAATTTGCCATGGGATCAGCCACAGTGGGAATTGAGGATGAGCACAGGAGGGAGGAATTTGGGACAGGAGGGTGGTAATTCCAGGAGTGGTGGGGACAAGAGCTGGTTGTCACATCCAGATAAAAATCTGTGAGAAAGGAAGCAACTGCTCAGGTTATGGAACAGCCCCAAAGTGTCCCAGACTCGTTTCTGGGGTCTTCCACCACAGGACTGTGTGTGATCCCTGGTGTTAAACCCCCTCACCCACCCAGGGGAGTCACCTGGACCTGGGTGTGAATCAACCCCCTGAACTCCTTGTCCCACCCCTGGGGATCAACACCAGGAGCATCATTTCACAGAGTCCCAGGATTGGGAAGGGACCCCCAAGGACCATCCAGACCCTCATCCCTGCACAGCCCCATCCCCAGGAGTCCCATTCCCTGTATCCCAGAGGATCATCCCACCCCTCCTGGAGCTCTGGCAGCCTTGGGGCTGTGCCCACTGCCCTGGGGAGCCTGGGCAGTGCCCACCCACCCTCTGAGCTCCAACCTGCCCCTGCCCTGAGTCAACTCCACCCCATTCCAGTGGAAAACAAGAGAAATGGGGCACAACCAAACCTCCTTCTCCTTCCTCTGACCCTCCCTGCCCTGTAACAGCCAAAATGCCAAAACTGGGGAGAAAACCCCAATAATTTCAGCTCAGAGTCAGCCTAAACCCCTTCCCCAGAGCAGCAACACAAC
Source organism: Neodrepanis coruscans (assembly GCA_013400695.1). NCBI lineage: Eukaryota > Metazoa > Chordata > Aves > Passeriformes > Philepittidae > Neodrepanis > Neodrepanis coruscans. The sequence goes on from VYZS01046229.1 coordinate 65,671, forward strand.
CTTTCAGCTGCTGAGCCCTCAGGGAGGGGGGCAGGAATCGGGTCCCTTTCCCGAAAATCATGCACTGTGCTGCTGGCTCCGTGCTCTGGCACACAGTGCAGGGCTGCATTGATTAAAAGGGCTGCTGAGATTTATCAGACTTGATAATGCACTCTAGTTGATTAGGATTTCCAACTTCAGAGTCAATAGCAGTTTGCAGATGGGAGAGAAAGCGCCCGGATTCGCCCCGTTCCCCCTTTTCTCAGATGTGACAGGAATTGTCTGAGTCGCCAATATTGGGAAAAGCAGAAGTGCAGGGCTCCCAAAATTAAAGGAATCCGCTTCTTCAGGCAGCAAGGCTCCTCAGGGCTGTGGGAGAATGAGAATCACAGGCTGTAAACAGGCAAGAAATGGGAAATTGAGGCCTAAAGAACAATGATTCTCGTTACTTCAATATCCTGAGTCCTTCCCTCTGCTTTAATTCCACAGCCTCTTTAGAAAGGGATTTTTTTCCCTTTGCAATGGAACAATATGGAAAAAAAACACCTTAATTAAGCAACTCTGAGGATAGGAAGACTTGTAATAAAAGAGCCAACATGTAATTTCTTCCCTTCTAAGTTCTCTCTGTACCAACATTTCCAAAGCTGATGGGTTTTCAGAGGATCCATCCTGAGTCAGGCACCTGCAGCTCATGAATTCCTCCCCTCAGGAGATCCCCTGGGCAGTGATTTCCTCCCTGTTTTAGCAGTTGTGGTCAACTGCATCAATATTTCTGCACAGACAGAAACGGTCCCATTTTAAAGCCTGAGCAGCTGCATTTCAGGCACAGGCAAAGAGCTCTGAGCCACTTCCAAAGGAGAAAAGGGGGTTGTGGTGGAGCTGGAGGCTCACATTTGATCCCTCCTTCAATCTGGGCTTGAAATATTCCTGGTTTGTGAAGGGGCCCTTTTGAAATGCAACCTGAGGTGCATTAACATGGCTTAAAATTCAGAATTAGGGGGAATACTCTTAGAAATGATCTGTAAGACACCATCACATGTCTCTTCCCCCAGAAAATGGGCTGATAGGGGGTTAGTTTGGACTTGAAAATCTTTCTTGCTGGATTCAGGCTGGAGGTTCCCTGCATTCCCAGGGTGCAAATAAACTGTCCCCATGATTTCTGCTGCCAGCACTTGGCTCAGTGTTGCCACTGAATTTTGGGGGCTGCGTGTTCATTAAAGAGAAAAATGGCCCTTGGCTCTTTGCCACCTACTCACCTACCTGGTTCTTAACCTTCAGCACTTCCCAGCTCCCTTTTCCTCCTGCCAAAAGCCACTTGGCACAGATGGAACCTGCTATTGATCTGCCAGGGGAGGGGGTGAATTCCAGCCCTTCCATCACCCAGGGAAGGCCACTGGGAAGCTGCAGCCCCCTGCACTGCACCAATGCTCAACAAAAAACCTCAGGAACATCCATCTGCTGGGTGTTTGGTCCATCAGGGGATACAAAGGCATCTCAGGGATGCAGCTCAGTGCAAATGAGCCCATCCAGGGCACTTTAAAGATGGGCTTTAATCCCACTCAGGCTCTTCTTTCTTCTGAGCAGTGATTACCATGAGCCCAGCCCAGCAAAAAAAGGGCAAAAAAGCAGCTTTTATTTTCCCATGGGGGGGAAATACAAGATGATTTATGCTTATTTTAGCAATAATGATAATGATAACCCTAACCCAAACCCTCTTCCTTCCCCAGCTCTGCCCCTCAGGCAGGGGCAAGACAATTCCAAAGGCTGGAGTGCAAGGGGAGAGATTTTCCAGCAGTAAGAGACTTTAATTATACATTTAATTCAACATGAATGGGGTCTCTCACAGCCCAGAGCCCATTTACCTTTCTGGGCCTGACTTCAGGTGTCTGTTTTCACCTCCATTCTCATTCAGTTCATCTCAGAAGCTCCTGGGCAAGAAAAAAACCCTCAAAATCTTCACTCAAGGCAGCAGGGCAGACCCATGGAGGGAGGAGTGCAGGGTCTGGCCAGTTTTAGCAAATAAAGCAGGTTTTTCTTTAACAAAAAAAAAGGCTGTAAGTCCTGAGAGGAGCTTGGGGGGCTTCATTCCCTTTAAAAATGTGATCTCTCAGCCCCACAAAGTCCTTGAAATACCTCAGGGGGCAGAGCTTGGGTGCTGAAGGTGCCAGACAATGAGACACCCCATCAAACCCCCAGAAAAAGGGTCACTGGACACTGTTTTAGATTCTCAGCCACAAAGTGTTGGATTCCTGAATTAACCAGAGACAGAGAAATCACCTCAGGACTCTCTGGAGCTGCAGGTGAATAAGTTGCCAGAAGATTCTGAAGGCTTTCAAATGAAAAATGCATCAAAGGGGTGGGGAAAAAAAAAAAAAACCAAACCAATCAGTGGGTGCACAAGGGAAAAGCTCTCTGTGGGGGTAATTCTGAGTCAGGACCTCTCAGACCCTCCAAGGGCACTGAAATTAGACCCAGAGGGTGTTTTTATGGGGGGAGAACTGAAGGAAAGGTGGCAGATAATTAAAATGATTATTTTTTTATGTTTTAAGAGGTTGCTGAGCTCAAAGAGAAGCTCTGTCCCCCCAGCTCAGCTCAGCAGCCAGATCCTTCCCAGGGATTGCACACAGAGGGATGGAAGCAAATGACATTTCAACTAATTAGGAGGCTGTGAGCACTAATCAGGCACTTGAAAGAGCCCCCCCTGAACACCCAGGGGTGTAAATGAGCAGTGGAAATATTTACAGTGTTTGGAGGATGCACTTTGGCCCAAAGGGGAAACACAAGTGATGGCAAATCCTTCCTGCACCTCATCCCTTCAAGAGGAGAAGTCAGTGCAAAGTGCAGCAGCTCAGGAGCCCAGAGGAAGCTTTTCAGGGCAAATCCTGCCCCACAGTGGAATTATCAGCTCCCTAAAGGGCAGCTGAAACACACCCAGTGACTCAGCACTGAAATCCTGCCCTTGTAACTCCAGGACTTGCTCCTCCACCTCTGGAAACCTCCTTTGTCTTCCAAAAACCCACACACACCCACCCAGCAGCTGGAAAGTGCTGCTTATTTTCCTTTGAAAACGTTCCATTTCCTAATAAAAGGGTTTTTCAACTCCTCCTGTTATCTAGAAATGTATTTTAGAGCAGTATTAATTATACTTTAAACAGTTTCCACCAAATCCTCCACATCCTCCCAGATTCCAGCATTATCTAGGAAATTAATCCTCAGCCACTTATCTGGCTTAAGGTTAATTGATATAGGACTCAATCTCATTTCTTCCCGGAGAAGTAAAGCAACACACATTCCATATTGATGGGCAGCTCCCAGTCAGGGCTTTCTACACACAATCACAACCCCTCCTCCCCTCTCAAATGCTCCATTATTCATCTTCATGGAGCTGCTTTCACTTCGAAATTCCTTCCCAGTTTATCTTGTAAATAAGCATGGAATGGGTTGGGTTGGAAGGGACCTGAGAATCATCCCGTTCCACCCCCTGCCATGGGCAGGGACAACTCCCACTGTCCCAGAGCTCCAACCTGGCCTTGGACACTCCCAGGGATGGGGCAGCCACAGCTTTGCTGGCGAATTGTAATTATTCAGGAATAATTCAGGGGAAGAACATCCCTCAGCATCTCAAGTGTCAGGACTTCCCAACACCCCAGGCCCCAAGGACAGGGATAGGAACAGAAATGCAGAGTGCAGGGTATCCCAAAAAACATCCCAATCCTTCAGGGAAGGAGGAGCTGTGGGCTGAGGGATCAAGGAGAACAAGATGAGATGATCTGTGAGCAGCTCTTGGGGTTGTAGTTCTCATTTCTGCCCATGATCTGATGTTTCTTCTTTGTAGGAGAGAATCTGATCCCAGGAGAGAAAAGACTCTTCCTGCTGCCCTTTGCTGGTCACCTTGACATCTCATTTCTACTCCTGGCCATAAATACAGGGAAAATTTACTACCTGTGAGAGGCTCAAGCCATTTTTTCCTGGCACCAGAGATGCATCTCACTCCTGTGGGCATGTGTGGAAGCACAACCTATGGAGCCTCTGCATTATTTATAGACAAACAAGTAATTAAAATTTTTATTCTGCCCATTTCCAAGGGCGGAAGGAATTAAAAAAAAACCCCAAACAACAACCTACTTTATTCTTTCATCAAGGAAACTGCTGGCCAACCCCATAACTCTGTCTGCCTGCTGTAAAGAACTGTGTAAGTGGCTCCTCATCAAACACACTTTGCATTTTATGGGATGTACTGAAAAAAAAAAAGAAGTGGCTTGGTGACTTCTTGCAATGTCACAAGAGGAGGGAGAGCTCCAAACACAGCCCTCCATGGCCCCCAAAGCTCCTGTTCTCCCAAACACTGCCCAGGAGCAAAGGCAAGGAGGTTTCTGCCCAGTCCTGGGGAAATAAACTGGTGGAAGAGAAACCAAGAAACCCACGTTTGGTTCTTGACTTTCACCATTTTGGCTTCATCTTCCTCTGCTCTGTGACTGAATCCACTTCCAAAGGGCTCCTGCCAAGGTGACCATGGAATGCAGGGAGTTTATGAGCATGAAATGGGGAAACAGAGCTCTTGGATCCTCTTTCCAGCTTATTAATTTTGTCACTTCATGGCCCTGGAAGTAACGAAGCCTTTAAATACAATGACACCCTGGTCTGCTGGAAAGTGTCCCTGCCCATGGAACAAGATGAGCTTTGGGGTCCCTTCCACCCCAAATCACCCTGGGGTTCCATAACCAACCCTTTCTACTGGTTTAAATAGTTATGGAAAGCCCAAAAAATACTTGTGTGAGTCAGTGTGAGTCAGTTCTTTGCCCTTCAGATCAGAAATTCCCTCTGTCTGGTGATTCCAAGTGTCAGAAAAAGTGATTCCCAGGGGGAAAGGGAGCTCTCTGCTCTCTCCAGTTGTGCCCCTGCTGCCTCTGCCAGAACACACCACCATTTCCTGGGCTCTGAGCTTGGCTTGGCAATATTTCCTTGCAGCACCGTGAATTTAATCCCATCAAAACATCAGCAAAGAAAAATGAAGCACACACAATTCTTTTGCTAAATATCAATCCAGGGGGTGAAAAAAAAAAACCCAAAAGAAATAGAGGTTTCCTTGAGGAGACAAGGGGCTACATGAGGTGGATTCCACTCCCCAGGAACACAGAGCAGAGGCAGTTTTATCATATCCAACACCGTGTTTGTTGTGGCACAGCACGGAGATAAAAGGCTGGGATTTATGCTCCAGCGGGTCCCAGGGTGGCTGAGGAGGGGCTGGGTGGCCCTCCATAGATCAGAGCTGGCCCCAAACACACAGAACCACTCGCACTGCCTCACTCCTCATCAATCCTGCTCCTTCCCTCCACCCAGCGCTGCCCTCCGAATGCAAGAGCCGTGTATTCAGACTCTTAACGAGTCCACTGTCACAGCAGCTCAGCCTGTGGGAGTTACTCCAGAGCACTTTACACGCAGTTATTTCCCAGATCTACAAGCTCTTGAGCACCAAGCTGACACACACTGATGTGCTGCTAAGTGGGAAATATCCAAAGAAAGCCCAGAAAAAAACTGGTGGCCAGCTAAAGGCTCGTGTTCCTTGAGGAACCCAGCAGCACATAAATCCCCCCCCCCCCAAAATCTCCTTTCCCATCTCATGACACCAGCTTTAACCACTGCTCTTTAATGAGCTGCTCTGAACTGAGCAGCCACCCCCCAACCCCAGGCAGGATTAAAGGCACTTGCTCCAACCAGAATTGTAATTAAAGTGAATTTCTATTAATCCGGCAGAGCTAAAGGAAAGGACAATGATTTATGAGCAATATTGCTGGCATTTTCAAGAGGCATAAAAAGCATTAAAAGGGAATATCTAAAAATTATTAGTTAGGAAAGCAGCCATAATTGGATAAGCAACCCAGTGTGTCCTCAGGGCACTGGTTCCTACAGGGGGAGGAAAAACCCAGATAACCTTTGAGGAAAATAAAACCCACAATTGCAACCTTTTGTGGGCTTTTTTTTTTATTCTTTTTAATGGAAGGGGTGAAATGACTCCATTAAAATAGACACACTTATTGCCCTATTCCAGGTGATTATAAAACACATCACAAGCTCTACTGATTGGCCTCGCAGGGGAAATTGGTTGTTTTTGCTAAATTCTCTCTTTAGAACAATGACAGGTTAACTGGGAGTTTATTGCAAGGATGGCAGGAACTCTCAAATTATCTAAAGGATCAGAGACAGTTTTTTTAAGCAGGTTGAAGTATTTTAATCAATAAATGTCAGTTTTCCTGGCTGTGAATTTCACTGGGATCCTCAAAGGCTGGAATTCCTGGGAATCTGTCCCAAATCCCTCCTCTGATCCACTTATTTTCCCACAAGAACATTGCTCAGACCCTCCACTTGATGTAGAAATCCCAATTCATTTATATTTTTAAATCAGCACAAAGTTGTTAAGTTTTGGGGTTTGTTTTTTTTTCCTTTCACCAGACAAGAAAACCCAAGTGGGAAATCAAATCCCTGAATGCAACCTGAAATATTCTGAGCCCAAATTTGCAGTCATTAGACAAAGAAGCCAAGGAGGGCCACCAGGATGAGTCTGGGATTGCAGCATCTGTCAGACAAGGGGAGGGGCAGAAAGGTGGGACCATTTTGGGGTTTAAGAGAAGAAGGAACCCACCTTGTGATGGGGAGAGCCTGACCCTCCTCTGCTGCCCACACACAGCACAGAAAATCCATTTAAACATCACCAAGAACTTCACTGGGAGGGGCTCAAACACAGGGAAAGGTTGTGGAGACTCCAACTTCAAATCCCAAAGTAACCTGTTCTTTTTCCAGACCTTGCCTTGAGCAGGGGGATGGACCAAACCACCCCCAGAGAGCTCCTCACCCTGCCCTGAGTGACTTCCTGAAGCCCCTCAGAGCAAGATGTGAAACCAAACCACCCTTTCCCTTTGCCAACAGTCACCTTCCAGCTTTCTGCTTGGTTTGGTGGGTCACATCCAGCTGAAAACTCCTTTGACTTTGCCTTTAAATAGCCCTGTACCTTCCCAGAGCAATCAATATGTCCTGCAGACATCTTTATCGGTCCCTATTCGCTGTAATTAAGCTCAGCAGGAGCAATAACAATACCTTTAATATTCATCCTCTCCAAGTTGTCCTCCCTTTTCCTTCAATCTGCCTGAACAGATGGAGCCTTGCTCCATCACCTTGCGAACTTTCTCCTCAGCCCCCAGCAGAATTTCAGGGGGATGAATTAAGTGCAGCCAGTGTTTAATAATGGGTGTCACTTCTTTCCTCACGAGGTGTTGAGGTTAATGAATAAAACATGCTCATAGGAGGCTGGGCCCTGGGAAGGCAACATCAAACATCCTGCTGACTTCAAGGGGTGGAGGAGCAAATATTTATTCCCTTGGAGCATTTTGTCTTGCTGTGGTAACACCCCAGAAAAACCCTGAGCCAGGACCTCCATCCTAAATCACGGGCCAGCCAATAATGAGTCATTTACTCAATGTTTCTCCAGCTTATCAGTTTATTTCTGCTCCAGTTGCACATCAATTATCAGGCCTGAAAAGCACAGAACTCCCACCAGGTTGGTGGGCACTTCATCCCAAGGCTCCTTGTAGGAAATTTGCTGGGATTGTTCACTCAATCCAAAGGGTTTCCACACCTTGGCCCAGTGTCAAAACTGGGAATTCAATAGCACACCTCACTGGGAGTGCAGATGATGGGGTTCACTCAGGGCACAAATGCTGTTTCTACCTTTTATCTCAATAAACCTATTTGAATTAAAAACAAAATGTTATCCCAGCCAGTTTTGGGGAAGAACTAACTCTGTTGAAGTGTGTTTGAAGTGAAACCCTCAGCTGTGAGAATCAGTTGTGGCACAGGCAAAGCCCCTGAGCACACCGTGCCCAGGATTTCCAGTGCTCACAGCTGGTTCTTGGCTGTTGGCCCCTGTCCTGTTCATTAATTTCACATTTACAATGATTTTGAGACAATCCCCCAGTGCTGACACACACCCTGCAGCCCATTATCTGCTCCTGTACATTCACTGGGGGAACCTCAAGGAAAAGTGAAGCACAACAGTTGATTTTGGTCACACAGAACGTGCTGGAGCCTCAGACACATTTTAGAGACCTTGTGCCAGGCTGCAAATACTGATCTGAGCAGAGAAGCTGCTGCTGGAACAAGGGCTGCACAACCCTGGGGGAAAACCCAGAGTGTCCCCATCCCCTGGAGCACTCACACAACCTCAATCCCACTATTTAAATCCCCCTGAACCAGCAAAGCTCCCACTGTCAGCTCCCATTTATATTTTCTGTATATTTTAGATTCCTGTAAATAGAAATATTGTGTGTATACAGGATATGTAAATAGGAGATATATATATTTATGATGTATTTACCCCTGTGCTGCACACAAAACACTCTCCCCTCACTTTCCCTCAGGATTTCCAAAGTCACCCTTGGAATCACAACCTGTTAACAAGCAGCAGAGAGTCCCTTGGCCAAATTTCATTCCATGGGCAGCACCTTCCTGCCTGCAGCAACTACTCCAGGCTCACCCCTTTCTCTCTCTGTTACATCTCAGGGAGGTGAAAATGTGCTGAAAAAAAACCACCATCCAGGCGAGACAATTAAAACCAGTGCCCATAAAGGGGATCCCTGGCACTCTGCAAAGCTGTTGACAAAAATGAAGACATTGCTTCCAATTCCCCCCCGTGGTAATTGATGCAGGCAGCAAACTCTGCCAGCCCAGGCCATGCCAGCTCTGCTAATGAAACCAAAATCAGTGTGACAGCAGAGTGATGGCAGATTTGGAAAAACAAGCCCCGACCCGTTTTGCAGGTGGTTTAGGCAGCTATAAAAAGCTGATTTATAAGGGCTTTTTTAAGCCTTATTTTAATACACCTGGTGGGAACAGGCCACAATAAAACATCCTGCCCTGTTGCAAGTGCCAGGCTGGGCTCCAGCGTGGTTCAAATGCAGGGAATTCTGTAGATTTGATTGCAATTTTTATGGGTTTATACTCCACACCTTTGGGGAGTGCCCAGGAAAGAGTCCCAGCACAAAAGATGGAAGGGAGGAATTGAGAAGGGAATGATTTCCCTGTGATTCCACAAGATGTGGGTCACAAACAGGACTCCAGGAGCTGCTCCCTCCATCCTGGGGGGCTCCTGCAGCATTTGTGTTCCTGCCCAGTTCCACAGGGGAGGCAGAGGAGATGCTGCTGCTCTTCTCCCCCTCTGCAAACACCTTCACGGTGCAGAGGGGCTGCAGGGCAAGATTTGAGGTTCTCCTGGAACCACTGATCTCCACTGAAAAAGCCCCCCAAAAACTCAATATACTCATTTTTAACATCCCACAAACATTCCCAGCACGATCATCGAGGATGTTCTCTACCCCAAACAGGATTTTCAGCTGCTCTCAAGGAGGATGAGGGGCTCCACCAAACTCCCCCAGCCCAATATCCCCAAGCAGAAAGATCTCCTCTCTCACTGAATGCTTAGAACATTGAAAAAACCTGAATATCCTTCTCCCTAAACCTGCTTGGGCAGCACAAACTGCTCCAAACCCATCAAGCAGGAGCAATCCCTGACTCCCCTTCCCTTTTCCAGCCCCTCCTGGGGCTGTGATTAAAAACCTCTTTAGAAAACGAGCGGCAGCACCTGCTGAAACAAAGCCTCTGCAGCACCTGGCTTTTCCCCAGAGCTCTCCCACCCTCCTGCAGCCAAATCCTGCGGAGCTGCTGGAATTTGGTGAGTGCCTTTTGAACGCTTCCAGCTGCACAAGCCCCTCTGGCTTTGGAGTGCTCTGTCCATCACCTCGCTTTTATTATCCTGTGGGCGACTCTTCCCCTCGTTTTCTCGCCTAATTTATGGCGTGTTTACCTGCTAGACCACACTGGGAACGTCGCTGCTTTTTTTTTCCCCAGTCAATTATGTCACGGGAGATCTTGTCAGTGTGACTCTATTAACGAATAGATCTTGTTGTCGCAGCCCCTGCCGTGGTGATTTCCTGGGAGCAAATTAAAACAGAGGCTGCAGCGAGTGGCTCTTGCATAATTTATCACCGGCAGGCAGGAAGAATGATGGGGCAAAGCCAGGAGGAAAAGCAGCTCCTTAAGTGTGTTTGAACACTTCCTAAATCTGGGCAGGGAAAAGGTGCTTTTGCCTCGAGTCAGGCGGACTGAAGGAACAGCCCACACACACACACACAGGGATTGTCACACCTGTAATTGTGTGTGTTGTCACAGCAGCCCTGTGAGGGTGGTGTGTGGTTAAGAATTAAGAAATAATGCTCCTGCTGGGAAAGGTTATTATTGTGGATGGGGAATAAATGAAAAGCTCCGTCGTGAGGAGGAAAAAGCAGGTGGAAAACTCGTGTGTGGCTGCAGAGCAGAGTGGGAAACTATTTCTCATTAATAAATTTATTATTGTTTGCTGTATCTCTTTTTTATCTGCTGTTATTACAGTAAATAATCCCTATTTTTCCTCAGTAATTCACCCCAGCTCACCCCGTTTATTAGCACTAATTAGCTGCCTCTCTGAACGGGAGGAGCAGAACCTGCTCTGCTTTGATGTCCTGCGAGTCAAAGGGTCTCCTGTTCTTCATAAATTGAAATAGCTGTGCAAATGGCTCCTAATTTCCTGCCCTTCCCACACATCTCATTGCAGGAAGGCAGGAGTGGCCAGGCCAAGGGCATCTGTCAAGTCAGAAGAGATGCTGGGCCACTTGAATTGCAGCTAATTAAACTGCAGCTAATGAATTTGGCACCCAGATGCAGCTGCAGGGCCCCAGGCCTTGGGTTGTGCTGCTGTGTTTGTTCCCAGCACAGATTCACTGGGGGATGAGCTCTGTCCTGAGAGGGGCAGTGGGCACAGGGACAGGGGACATTGTCCAGACCCCCCAGGTTCTGTCCCCAAGGGAGCAAAGGGGATGCAAACACATTATTGCAGCCAGAGCAACCTGATTTTAGAGACAAAGTTCTTAAATTTAGATGTTCAAGGGGAAGCAAAGGCAGAGAAAAGGAGACATTTCTCAATTACTTGTCCAGACCCACATGGAAGGGTTTGGGGTGGAAGGGATTAAACCCCACACCTCCCACTGTCCCAGGGATCCCAACCTGCCCTTGGGCACTCCCACAGCTTCTCTGGGAATTCCAGCCCCTGCCCACCCTCCCAGGGAAGCATTGCTGTCCAATATCCCAGCTAACCCTCCCTCTGGCAGTGGGGAGCCATTCCCCCTTGTCCTGGCACTCCAGGCTCTTAGTAAATGATCTCTCTCCATCCTTCCTGCAGCTCCTTCCAGCACTGAAAGGTCTCAATTAGGACAACCCAGGGCTTCTCTTCTCCAGGCTGAATAAACCCAAGGCAGTTTTGACTGCAGGACTCAGTGAAGAAAAGCCAAACCTTCAGCATTTGACACATTTTTTTTTTTCTGCCAACCAGCACAAGCCTTTACACTTTGCAGCTTTATAGTCAAAAAAATAAAAATCCCCTTTTCACCTCTGTTGCCTCTGCAAGTTCTTGCTCTTCTCTGACACCGTGACAAGGCCCCATGATAAAAAAAAAAACAACCAAAAGAATCAAGAGTGGGATCTCTGCAAGTTTTATATATCTGCCAAGTTTCATCAAAACAACTCACCCAGGGGACTGAGTGGAGAGAGAACAAAAAAAACACCCCCTCTCTCTCTCTCACATTTCTCAAAACCTGAGTGCCACAAAATAAATCTTCAAACACCTTCCCTGAGCCTGAATCTCAGCCAGACATTCATTTTAGTGCAGGGCTTCTATCACAAGTCCAAACCTCAATTCTGCAGCCTTTAGCACATCCATGATCCCTGGACAGCAGAACATTCAGCCCAAGAAATGGCTCCTTAAAACTTCCTGTGAACAAACCAGACCAACAGTTGATTGCTTTTAAATTACACTTGCTAAAAAAAAAGGGGGGGGATCCTGTACTGGGTGAATGTCTGGGTTTAAAAGCCCTCCAAGGTGTTTCTGTGTTTCAAATATTCCTGTGCTCAGGCAGGGGAATCAGAAAGAATGATGGGAGCACAAAGAGAAGGAATTGATCCCTGTGGATCACAGGCACATTGTAGGGACAAGGTGGAAGTGAGGCCCATGGAGGGGTTTTTATCACTTGACTTTGCAGCATCTCCCTGGTCCCATCTGCCACGGGGTTTGCAGCAAAATGAAAACCACAGGCCACCCCAAAGTGGCTTCTCCTTCCTCCTCAATCCTTCTGAAACTGAATTCCCATTAAAGTCACTGAAAAAGCTGCACTGA